>RJWK010039504.1:0-20356 GCA_004363435.1 Platanista minor | reverse complement strand
CTTTATCCATTCATCCGATGATGGACACTTAGGTTGTTTCCATGTCCTGGCTATTGTAAATAGAGCTGCACTGAACATTTTGGTACATGACTCTTTTTGAATTATGGTTTTCTCAGGGTATATGCCCAGGAGTGGGATTGCTGGGTCATATGGTAGTTCTATTTGTAGTTTTTTAAGGAACCTCCATACTGTTCTCCATGGTGGCTGTACTTGACCTTAAAAAATCAAGGTTTATTATTCCTTCTCTAAAGAGCTATAGCAATAACAAACTCTCTGGATCTCTTTTTCATTTCCCCAACTTGCCCATCTAGAAAGAATTGTGAAGCCTTCTCTGTGAGAATAATCTAGGCAAGAATATGTTCACTACCATTGGGGTTGGGATCCAGCACTCAAGTTGAGGGAATTATCTCAGATAAAAGCATGGGAGTTGATCCACTGTAAAAGAATTAAAGGGAGATATATAGAAAGTTGCAAAAGAGGTGGGACAGTTGATGATGGGGAAACGTGAATGTATTTTGATTAGTTTTATTTTCTCACTGAAATAATAAGAAAGGTTATCAGCCAAGGAGAAAAATGAGGAAGCAAATATTTAGAAGTTTGAAGAAAGAAGAAAATCAGAACTGAATGTCTTAGAAGGAAGGATGACCAGTGGACTAAGGAAATGTGCTACGATTACCGTGAAGTACTGAGGACTCACTTGAGGTTTATGATTGTGAACTTAAAAGTGAGACTAATCAGCATGGTCTGTGTTTTTTTCAAAGCCATATTTATTTATTTTTTATTGGAATATAGTTGATTTACAATGTTGTGTTAGTTTCAGGTGTACAGCAAAGTGAATCAGTTATACATATACATATATCCACTCTTTCTTTAGAATCTTTTCCCATATAGGCCATTACAGAGTACTGCGTAGAGTTCCCTGTGCTATGCAGCAAGTTCTTATTAGTTACCTGTTTTATGTATAGTAGTGTGTATATGTCAATCCCAGTCTCCCTCAAAAGGCATGCTTATTTGATTTGGGGTTACAAAGAAGTATGAAGAGAGTAGATCAGGTAAGGTTTTTGCTGGTCAGGTGTATGTAGGGAACAGAAGTGTAAGAGAACTGAAGGTAGAGACAAAGAGGTGTAGTTATCATTACGGATTATGGAATCTAAATTGAGTGCATGGTAGACTTTGAAAATGTCACGGGGTAAAATGTTTGGAAATCTTAAGGGGGGGGCTGCATCATAGATATTTTTTTTTTTTTGGATTTAATGTCCAAGAGATAATTAAATCTCCAGAAGAGAGTGGTAGTTGGTATAAAGTTATGGAGGAAGTTATGACAAGGTTCAGTGTTACTATAAACATGGTGGTGATGTAGGAAAATGGAAGTCAAGGACATTTCTGGATTTCTGGAATATATGGGCTTTTTGTAATGCTGGATCCTGCACGTGTTCTAATCAATCATGTTTAAACATATAAAATAACTTATACAACTTAAATCAGAGGGTCAGTTATCTTTAGAATGCTTCATTTGGTTTATTTTTTACCGGAAATGATGGTTTTTGTCTAATTGCTACTCTGAAACTACAGTCCAGCCAAAAGGAATGTCATCAGTTACTTTAACTAAAAGAGGTGGAGAAGAAAAGAAGATGATGTATTACATACCTATGGTGCCAAGATCTATCCAAGGTTAATTTTCAAATACTATCCAATTTGATCCACACAGTAACTTTTCATTATAGGCCAAATATAGACATACCATAAGCAATTATTTGAAAATACAGTCAATACAATAAAGTTCAAGATGAAAAGTGTGAAAACTAGACCAACCTAGCAAAGATTCCTTTTAATCTATTTTTCAAAGATATATTTGTGTCATTATAAATTAACCAGTAAAATATTTATACAGTTACAACTGATCACTTTGAAAGCCCTGAACATATAACCTTGCGAACTTAAACTTTAAGCTCTGAAGATAACATCTAATACCAAAATTGAGCAAACAATTTTTGTTCCTAATTAGCAGGGAATAAAGATGTTTTGCCCTTCATAAAGAATTTATATGATAAAGTCAAAAAAGAAAGCAAGTGTAATTTGACTTAAGGTAACAAAAATTAATCTCTTTAATATTTCCTACTTGAATCTGCTGTAGTTATGATAATCAACACACCCCCAAATCCAATTCATTTCTAGTACCTACCAGTCAAATGACCACTAGGAACATACGTGCAGTTGAACAGTTGGGTTTACTACTCATTACAGCAAGGGAGGACCCACACCCTGGGAGCACTATGGGGTGTCTCAGAGGGTATTAGGACCTATTATAGGCCTTGAGCATTGGTTTGATGATTTGGGGAAGGACCTAGGAAGCAGGGGGGTTTGTTCTAAACGGACATTTTCAGAAAACAGGGGACACTTCTATGGTTGGTCATGTCTCAGTAATCTTATTCATAAGGAGAACTGACTACAGTGAGGCTAAACCTATAGTTGGCAAAGAAGTAGTGTACACTCCTATGAGCTGGCAGAGGGGAAAGTTTGGCATTTTGTGGGTGCCACGGTGATTTTGTTTTTGTCTGTTCTTAAACAAAAGAATTCTTAGACAAATAATTATGAAGTGGTCTTACTTAGTCTTATTTTTCAGATTCTCAGAGTAACCTTGCCTGAAGTTATTATTCTGTGACAATTTTTAATGGATTTTAATAATGGTGAATATAAATAGAGATGTAGGACTCTAGATTTAGAGAACTCTAGATGCAAGCCTGTTTTTAATTCTAAGTCTACTCTTCCTAGATATTTGGCCCAGGCCACCTTTCTCAGTCTCTCCAAGCCCCAGTTTTTCTTTACATCTTTACAATATAGACATTAAAGAATATCTTCTTCATAGGGTTTTGTGAAGATGTATTAGATAACCTATTTAGGAGACCTAATGTAGAATATGTAACACAAACTAAATGTCCAACATCTCTTGTCTAAGAGTATTGTTACCCTTCCAAATATCCAGTAAGTTTTGAGAAACTATCAAAATCAATTAAGAGGATCAATGAATCAAACTTATCTAGGTAGTTTAATTATACTTAGCGTAGTTGATTATTTTCAGTAATTATTTCAGACACATCGTAACGGACAATGATGAGCATAGAAGCACTTTCCATGAAGATTAAGTAAAATCTGTAAAATCAAATTTAGCAAGTATTAAAAATTATTACATACATGTGCCACAAAGTACTTCCTTAAATAGACAATCAATGCATTTAAAAAGCTTTCCTCCTTTAAAATATTTGCATGTTTTGGTGATGTTACATAGGTACGAACTTATTTTTATATTTCAAATACATGTTAGCAATACTATATAGCAAGAACTTTTCCTACACAAACGTATTGCATTTATTTTACTCTTTTTCTAATTATGTCAGAATTTCTGTGGTTAGCACTATTAAAATTATATACCTATAGCATGTTTACTCATTATTCTGATGCATCTTAATGTAGAAAATATCTGATTGATTTATATTGACTTCTGAAAATAAATCTGAATATACTGGAACATATCTTTTAACCCTATTTTACAGTTGGCTTCAGATCAAAATAATATCGCAAAAAAAACTGGCATTTCAGTAATAAGCCATTTTAAACGAAACAAAAATTCTAACTGGAAATGTTCGAAAGGAACATGGACTAACTATCCCCTACTAGGATATAAGCTGCACAAATTCATGATTTTTGTTTACTTTATTCCTAATGTTTTGCAGACCCTACTACAATTTTGCCTGATTCACAGTAAGGGATGAAAATATATATATGTATATTGTTGACTAAATAAGTGAAACATTAAGGGTGTTTTGTAAACTCAAATTTACACAATATAAAAGACATATAGTGCTTATGGTAATTCTGACTGTGTGAAACTTCACAGTTTATATACTTTGATTATCTTCTATATAAAGTATCACCCTACATTTAAAGTTATTATATTAGCAATTAAACACTCAGAAGGAATTAAAGACCCAGGGAAATAATGTCAAAGCCACACAATAGATTTAAATATTTGGAAAAGCTTATTTTAAACAAAATGTGATGAAACAGTTTTTCTTCTAATAACTAGAGAAAAGTGGTTTTCCATTTTAATAACAGCATTATAATTAGTCAAATAGCTTTCCTGGGGGATGTTTCAAAGTAATTTCTATACTGCAGACAATTAAAGTAAGTCGTATGTCTCACAGAAGTTCCATGTTTTCCTTAACATTTTCTCTTAGTATAACTTCTCAGTGGACACAATATAGTATCATTCTTTCTTGATTTTTATTTTGTATTTATTTATTTTTTTTGCGGTACACGGGCCTCTCACAGTTGTGGCCTCTCCCGTTGCGGAGCACAGGCTCCGGACGCGCAGGCTCAGCGGCCAAGGCTCACGGGCCCAGCCGCTCCGCGGCATGTGGGATCTTCCCGGACCGGGGCATGAACCTGTGTCCCCTGCATTGGCCGGTGGACTCTCAACCACTGCGCCACCAGGGAAGGCCCTTTCTTTATTTTTAGTACTTAAAGTGTACTTAACTTACTGTAATAAAATTATTTAAAGGATTTTTTAAAGTATTTTATTGAGGTATAATATACATAGTATAAAGTTTAGTATTTTAAGTGTACAATTCAGTGATTTTTAGTAAATTTAAAGACTTGTGCAACCATTACCACAATCCTATGTTAGAACATTTTGACTACCTCCAAAAGATTTTTCTTGACCATGTACAAAATCCCTGTTCTCACCCACAAACCCAGGTAACCTCCAGTCTACTTTTGGACTCCATAGATAGGCCTCTTTGGGATTTTTCATATAAATGGAATCATATGTTGTCTTTTGCATATGACTCATTTAGCATAACGTTTTTGAGATTCCTCTATATTATAGCATGCATCAGTACTTAATTCCTTTTAATAGCCAAACAATACTTAATTGTATGAATGCACGTTTTGCTCATTTATTCTTTCTTTAGTCAGTGGACCTGTGAATAGTTCCCAATTTGGGGCTATAAAGAATAATAATAGTATGAACATTTAACTACATGTCCTTGTGTGGACGTGTTTTCATTTCTCTTAGGTAAATTCCTAAGAGTTGAATTACTGGGTCATATGGTAAATTTATGTTTAACAATTTTATGAAACTCAACCTGTTTAATAGAAGTGGCTGCACCTTTTTACACTCCTGCTTGCAATGTATGAGAATTCCTGTGTCTCTGTATCCTCACTAACACTTGCTATTGTATATCATTTTTATTATAGCCATTATAGTACATGTGAAACTATGTCATTTTGGTTTTAATATTCCTTTTCCTTATAAATAATGATATGGGACATCTTTTCATGTACCTACTAGCCGTTTTTTCACTTATCAGTCATGGTTTTGGTGTCATATCTAAGAATTCTTGCCCTCACCTAAGATTTGAATATTTATACCTATGTGTTCTTCAGAAAGTCTTATAGTTTTAGTACTTACATGTAGGTCTATGGTCCATTTTTAGTTAATTTGAAGTAAAGTTATAAATTCATATTTTTGCATGTGAATACCCAATTTTCTCAGCATCAATTGTTAAAAAGACTATCTTTTCCCCATTGAGTTTCTTTGGCTCTACTGTCACAAATTAACTATAAATTTAAAGATTTATTTCTAGACTTTAAATTATGTTCCATTTATCTATAGTTCTATACCTAAGCCAATATCTTATTTCTTGTCTGCATTTCCATACAAATTTTAGAATCTGCAAAAAATTTATCAGTTTCTGCAAAAATCAACCAACCAACCTAACAAACAAACGAACAGAAAAGCAATGACAAGCTCAAACCAATGACAAGCTCAAAGCCCCTAAAGAAACTTTAATAAGGGATTGTGTTGAATCTTAGACCAATTTGGGAAGAAATGCCATGGTAACAATATTGAGTTTTTCTCTCCATGAATGGTCTGTCTCTGTTTTTTAAGATGTTCTTTAATTTCTCCACGCAGTGATTTGTAGTTTTCAGTGTATGTCTTACTTAAAAAAAAAATTATTCTGAAGTATTTTATTTTTTGATGCCATTAGGAATGGATTTATTTCTTAGTCTTGTTTTTGGATTATTCATTGATAGTATTTAAATACTTGTTGACATTGGTATATAGATCTTGTCTCTGTCTAACTTGCTGAACTTGTTTGTTACTTATAGAAGTGTTTTTGTGCATTTCTCAGAATTTTTTAAACCTAGAGGATCATTTTGCATACAAAGACAATTTTATGTCTTTCTTTACACTTTTGATGACTTTTATTTCTTTCTGTTGCCTTATTACATGTGTTGAACTTTCAGTATAGTGTTCAGTAGAAGTCATTATCTGTGCATTATTCCCAATTTTAGTGAGAACACATTTTTCTTTTTTTTTTTTTTTTTTCACTATGAAGTGTGATTTTAACTGTAGGTTTTTCATGAATGCCCTTTATCATGTTGCAGAGTTTTCCTCTACCTCTAGTTTTCTGAGTTTTTATAATAATGGAGTGTTAATTTATGTTGAATGTATTTTGAATTTTGTCAAACATTTCCTTTCTTTGTGCTGTAATCGGCTTTGGTATTAAATACTGGACTCATAGAATGAGTTGGGAAGTGTTCCCTCCATTTCTGCTTTCTCGGGGAGTTTGTGAAGGATTAGTATTTCTTTCTTAAATGTTTGAATGAATGCATCCATGAAGCCACCAGGGCCATCAGAGTTTACTTGGTGGGAAAATGTTTAATTACTAACTTAATTACTTTAGTTTTTATTGTTTTATTCAGATTTTCTATTTATTCTTCAGTTGGTCAGGGAAATTTGTAGCTTTTAGGAATTTTTTTTCATTTTATCTATGTTGTCCAATTTAACATGAAGTTCTTCATACTATTCTCTTGTAATAATTTTAATTTCTGTTATATCAGTAGTGATGCCCATTCTTTTATGCTTGATTTTGTCAATTTAGATCATCTCTTTTTTTAATTATCAGTCTACCAAAATATGTCAGTTTTATTGATTTTTTTTTTAAACAACCAACTTTTGGTTTCATCGATTTTTCTATTATTTTTCTGTTTTCCTTTCAAATCTTTCTCTCTCCTTACTTTATGTTTGCTTTACTTTCTTTAGTTCTTAAGGTAAAAAGTTAGACTGTTAATTTAGAATCTTTATTTCTTCATATGGATTGAGGTTACTGTCTGTTGTCTTTTCCTTTCAGCTTGAATATTTCACTTAGTTCTTTTTTTAAAGGCTGGTTTAAGAACAGTGAATTATCTCAATCTTGATTTAGTGTAAATGCTGCATTTTTGAAGAGTTGTTTTAAACTATTGTATTTTGGATACTTTGTTAACTAGCCATATTAATTCCAATTAAAGGATGTGTGTGTGTGTGTGTTTTTAAATGCCTGTTACTCTTCTGTAACTAAACAGCTCTGCCGAAGACTAAATCATATGAAAAGTTAACCTCTAGATGACTTTCAATGTGAAAAGTTAGGGTAACACAGCTGATAGCTAAAAGGCTTTTGGCAACTAATTCTTTTTTTTTTTTTTTTTTTTTTGCTGTAGGCGGGCCTCTCACTCTTGTGGCCTCTCCCGTTGCAGAGCACAGGCTCCGGACGCGCAGGCTCAGCGGCCGTGGCTCACGGGCCCAGCTGCTCCGCAGCACGTGGGATCTTCCCGGGCCGGGGCACAAACCCGCATCCCCTGCATCGGCAGGCGGACTCTCAACCACTGTGTCACCAAGGAAGCCCTTTTGGCAACTAATTCTTAAAAGGAGAGAATATGATGATTTGGCATATAGTTTGGTTTATCTGTTTTAACATGACCTCAAGGTGTGCTCTACAAATTTTTTACACATATTTATCAGGAAGAGTGGAAATCAATGTGAATTGTTAAAGGTCTCAAAGGGATGGATGGCTCTGTCTGCAGCAATCAAAGGCCAAAATATATGTTTCTACTAGGTAATCTCAGACAGGTTAATGTCTCTAAAAATATACTACTCATGGGCTTCCCTGGTGGCGCAGTGGTTGAGAGTCCGCCTGCCGATGCAGGGAACACGGGTTCGTGCCCCGGTCCGGGAAGATCCCACGTACCGCGAAGCGGCTGGGCCCGTGAGCCATGGCCGCTGAGCCTGCGCGTCCGGAGCCTGTGCTCCGCAACGGGAGAGGCCACAACAGTGAGAGGCCCACATACTGCAAAAACAACAAAAAAACAAACAAACAAAATATACTACTCATTTCTTTTTGGCATTTGCTACTAATCTCCATTAAAGCAATTACTTAAACTTCAGCTGTCCTCATTTTGGGTGGAGTAGTTTAGCAATGCATTTAAAATCAGTTATTTTAAATTTAAAAAAAAATCATTTGTGCTGCATCCATTACCTACCCGTCTAAAAATTATCTACAGATTCATTACTTTGAGAAGCCATCTTTTTTTTTTTTCTTTTTTTTAGATAAAAGTCTTTTATGCTGTGTAATTGTCCTGGTATATTCTAAACAAAGAAAGCTAGTAACAAGAGGAATAGAGAACACTTGTCTCTTCTAAACCTTTGTCTCCAGAATTCAAAGGTAGGGTTTTCCTGAAGTGATTTGGCTGGAATGTGACATGTTGCGCTGGGCACTTACGTTTATTGTGGTCCTGATATTTTGAATGGATTAATCAGTATTACACACTCACAAACCAAGTGGCTATCCATGGGCTATTCAGACACCACTGTTCATCCGTAGAGTACCACCTCCCTGAACACACATACATGCATACACACACACACACACACACACACACACAGACGTACATGCAATATCCAACTTTGTGGATACTGCTGTTCCCTAGACTGGAGGAGGGGAGGGGATGAGATGGTGAAGGAATCCAAATCCTGAATCTGACTTCATATGGAGATCATTAGCTTGAATATCTGGAATACTCCAGTGCTCTAGCCATTCCTGTCTCAGCATTTCTGTGACCTCATAAAATCATACTGACAACTCTGGGTGGTTTTTTTCCAGCTTTGTGGTTAGAGGTGAAATCAATAGCTTGTACACATATGTACCTGTACCACTTTGGAAGTCTCAAGAGTGACTGTGAACTCAACTTCTTTCTTTTCCTGTCTTGATAAACCATCAACTTCATCTCTGTAGTTGACTGAGGGAACTTTTCACGGGGCGTTTCTCTGGCTGGCTGAGAGAGGACTGCCAAGTGTCTGGCTCTGGTGTGAATCCATTGCTGCCCAAAGCCTATTTCTTTTGCTAAACTTCTAGGCTCACCCCTTCCCACACAGAACTTTCATCAACCTTCAGCTACCAGAAGTTCCACTTTTATTTTACTATACTTTTCAATATTCTGTGGTTCTCTTAGTTTCTATATCATATACTATTTGGTGGTATATATCTGATTACTTCAACATCTACTAAGACATTTTACATAATAGCCCTCCCTGAATTTTTTTATCTTAGCTTTTAAATCATGACTAACATGTCAAGTATTTTCTCACTTTAACACAAAGTTTCTATGTAACCTGTAATCATTTGCTGGCTTAACAATTATGCCCCCATAAAGCCCAAATCTCCTATTGCTACTTCTCCTTCGTGAAGATTTAAAGGCTTCAGATCTGTAGGCCTTTTTGTTTATTTGTTTGATAATTCCTGCAAATTCTATATACTTCACTAAAATCTTTGAAAACATTCAAATAAGCAGAAAGATAAATAGTTGGGTAGGTTCACCATTAAGCCATGGCAGCACTGGAGGAAAGTATTTATGCTGGTGTGTTTATGAATGCGTGTGTGTATGTGTGCATTTCTTGAAGGGAGTTTGTTCAGGGAAAAGGATTCAGGTCTGTGTTTCATGTCTAGGATTGACATGTTTATCCTTACGTTTGCCAGCTATGTTGTGCTCACTATCAGTTCTCCAGGTAACTTTGTATTCTTCACACAAATTGCCAAGTTTCAAGGTTATGGAGTTGTGTATTACATCATCCAGTCACTCATTTTCACGTATTTGGGGAACACAGACAACACTCTTGGCTTACTGTGAGAATGGACTGCTGTAGGATACCCGATCTCTCTGGAAAGAGTGTCGCCAAATGTTGGGTGGCCCACTTAGTTGAAGGGGAAATGTGCTATTACATAACTACAGCTACAATGTAAACTAGGTTTTCAAAAGTAAAGAAATAAACCAAAACTAAATTCAAGTCCAAATGCATTCTCTCAATGAGCTAAGCAATTTAGTACAGAGACTGGGCTGCCAAAGTCCAACAAAAATCTAATTGCTCTAAGTCAAAGACAAAGCGTGAACAGTTAGGTGCAGCACTGTGACACTGAAATTAAGCTTGCCCTGGTTTACAGTTTAACATGAGACAGTAGAATGGCAGGGTGTTTGAATTAAGTTGAGAATGACCCATGCATGCTGTGGGGAGCTCCCTGTGAGATTAGGATACTTATCTCTGTATCCCCCAAATGTGGTCTGTTCATAGAGGCTGAATCACAAAGCAGAGAAGGAAAATCAACTGTAACAAGATAAAGAAGAGACTTTGGTTATGTTGGTATCTGCTCTACTTTGGAGTCCTTAAATTCATACCTGAATTTTGGGGAAATCATCTCGCAACAAATACGCTTTCTACAAATGTTGATCAGGTGTATGTGCCCCAAGAGCGGCAGTGAAAAGGGAATATCTGCTGCATCACGACTAACAGTTCCCTTAAACAAAACACATTCAGATTATAGGATAATAGGAATTCTCATACTTAGCTATGATCCACTTATTGGTTAAAATGTTTTTATAAACATTTCCAGTACAAGTATTTTTTTTTTTCAGTACAAGTATTTTTAATATTCCATTGTGCTGGTTTGTAAGAGGAATTTTCTTCACTTGGGCATTTTGTAAAACAACAACAAAATAGACAGTTTTCAGATTATGTACTTGAAGTTTTCTTTATTGTTACCTTTTGTCCTTGAAAGTGGATTCTTCATTTCTCAGCTTCTTATTCTGTTTCATATTGATTTCTTCTTTTGCTTGTGATGAAGCTTCTTTTTTGTAAGTATTCCTGGAGCCCTATGGCATGTGTTCTCTGAGTTTTATCTTGGTATAGAGAGTATAAATTACTTTCTTTTCTTCAGTCTAGGTATCGCCTGGCTGTGCTCTCCAGCATCAATGCTTAGTATTGCAGTCACACTGCACTGCCTTAGTTGATAATTTCACGGCACTTCTGTCACACCTGGGTGCTGATTAGATTCAACTGCATCTCCCCTTTATCCTGTATCTGTGTCTTCTATGTGTTTATTAAATGCTGCTCTTTTCCTACTGGGTAACTATTCAAAGTTGTCCTGACTGTGTCTTCTGGAGAAACTTCTGAAGTGTTTAGCTTTTTTCAAAAGGTACCATTGACTTGCAGTGAGTCTTTTAACTTGGAAAATTCAAACTTTGAAATTCACAGTTCATACTTGTTTTGGGGGTCCAACAATCTTTTACTTTGCCACAGCTCCTAAAAGAAATGCCGTCTTACTTTCTCAAAGAGAATCTGTGGCTTAGCACCAGACATATAATACAAAGTAGAAATATGGAGGAGGAACTTGGTAACTGAAGATTTTAGTATAAGTTGAAAATGTGGTTGAAATAGGAAATGTCTCCGTCCTTTAGCTGTTTTTTGTTGTGCACCTTTTATTAATGTAACCAAGTGAGAACAACCTTGATGTAAGGTTGTATATTAGAAAATTTTTCCATATTTCTAACTCCGAAGAAGTAGGTAGTTATCTTACCATACAGGTGCTGATTATTTGATTCTTGTAATTCAAAAGTAATAAAGTGGAACTTTTCAAAGTCCCTATGATCTTTAAATGAAAATAGCAGCACTGAATGTCTTTAAGGGTTTTTTTTTTTTTTTAATAATTTTTGAGCAGTTTTTGGCCTCAGTTTTGTGCAAAGTTTTTCTATGTTGTGAACCCAGCAATAGTTTGGCACAGATGATTTGATACAGAAACACTTGGATTCAAGTCTATTTCTATGACTCAGTAACTGAGTGGTTTAAAGCAAGTCATTTGGGCTCCAAAAACCTGTTCTCTTTTTCTAAAAAAGGGGATATAACACCTCCTCCTCTTTATTTCAAAGACTCAAAATGAACTATGTACTGAACTTGTACACACATACACACACAAAAGTTTATATAACTTATTACTAAGTCCAAAGTATAAGTCAACTACAACATAAGATAATCAACTGAAGAAACTATTTTTTCCCCAGCAGTGGAGGAAAATCTGCTATATTAAATAATTGAGGGTTAGTATGTCAGTCTTCAACGAGAAAATTTCCTAATGGATTCCCATTGTTAGTTCTGTGGTTTTTTAAATTTTCACTTTATGCTCTCATTTTGTACATTTTACTTTGGAACCTAACCACTGAATAAGGTAATAGTGTAGGATTCTGGAAGTTAAACTACACTGAATAATAGGAAGTTATGTGATAATAAGAAACTGGCATGAGAGAATACAGAGATGCAGAGGGAGTAATTAACATGGCCAGATCTAGCAGAGAGAGGCATCACAAGGCCAGTAGTGTGGGAAAGGGACCTTGAAAGATACCTGTGGCTTATAGGCTTATAGTAAAGGTGGGAGAAAGAAAGCATTGTGGGCAGAAACACTAGCTCATGGAATTGTATATGGTCTAAAAGGGTAGGTTCTATTTGTTGACTGGTGAATGATTCGTTTTGGCTGAAGTCTACTCACATGAAAGACTGGAAAAAAATGAAACTGGGAATTTGGGGCAAGATGGTGACGACAACTTTTTTATGCCTGACTAAGGAATTTCAAGTTTATACTGTGGGAAAAAATTGGCTACTTTGAAGAAGTATTAGGAAACATATATGTGGTGAATTTTTTTATGAAAAGAGACTACAAAATGGTAAAAATTAGGAGTTGTAAAAATTGTATATGCTAAAGTAAGAAATAAATAAGAATTGAACTAAAGCAGTAGCAATGAAATGAGAGAAGGGGGTGGATGTGATAAAAATGCATTTTTTCAAAAGAAAATATATCTATCTCATGGGTGGGGAGTTCAGAGACACTTGGTATAATGAGAGATGCTATTAATAGGAATGCTTTGGATGTGTGAAAAAATGTGGGTTCAGAAAAAAAGAGACATAGACACTAAAAAAGAGAGTGGTGAGGCTTGTGAGGAGTGTGGGAGAAATTAAGTCAAGATTGTTTTTAATGGCAGTATGGGGATTACAAAAACCAAACAAACAAACAACAAAAACAAACAACAGCAACACAGAAAGATCTGAGAAAAAAAAGAGCCCCAGCTAGGAGTATTCCAATAAAAATTTTACTTCTGCCTTAATTCTCCCCAAACCTATATGTGGGAAATTTAAATAAGAAAGCAAGAGTACTGACTAATCTGAAGGCTGAATAAGAAATATATGGTTGGAAGCAGCTCTACTACCTGGCTTCCCAATGCCTTTCGCTCATTAAAATATCTATATAAAATGTGCGTTATGGAGATAAAATTGCATATAATTAATTAGTAACAATATTTATGAATTAAGTGAAATTAAATCTAATTGTAGAAGGGCACAAAGAGCTTACCTAACTTTTAATTTTTTAACTCAGTACAGTTATTTAGTTTGAACTTGGTGAAGAAAAGATCAGTAAGTTCAATATCAGAAAATACAAGCTCTCCAGGATCTTAGATGTGAGCTACAGAGTAGATTCTTCCGTCTCTGTATAAAATTCTGCCATGCATCCTTAAAAATATTATGTTTTGGCCTAAAGAACTTTCTACACAAGTAATGCCAGAGAGAAGAGAGAAAGAGTAGATACTGCTTTACCTTGTATCCATGCATTCTGGAGGTGTTAAAATATTTCTAATTTGGGGTGTAAGAGCTAATTTCAACATTTCTGCTGCTGCCTCTGTCTCTCTCATTAGTATTTATGGGTGTGTTAAACTGTGAATATTGGGTTTTAATAGAGTGAACTAGATTTCCATGCTGCACTAACTATGCATACCCATGATCTAAAGAGTAGTACTAATGGGTGGTATGACAACCAGAATAGGTAAAAGTCAGGTGATGGACAACACCAAATTTTAGCAAAAAAGTTTAGCACTAAAACTCTCCTGTGCTGCTGGTGGAAGTGTGAAATGGTATACGTTGGAAAACTATTCAGCGATGTCTTATAAAGTTAAATATACATCTGTCTTATTACACAGCAGTTTCACTACTATGTAATGAAATGTCCGCAAAAAATTTGCACAAAATTTTTCATAGAATTTTTATTTATAATATTCATAAACTGAAATAAACCAAATTTGCATCAGTAGGAAAGTGGATAAGTGAATATTATTCAACAGTGAAAAGGAAAGAGCCACTGATATGTACAAGTCAATTTCAAAACTGCTAAGCAAATGAAGCTAGACTAAAATTGATACATCGCATTTCATGCTTCTTATATAGGGTTAAAAATAAAGGCAAAACCAATCTATAAGAACAGAAATTAGAACAGTGATTGCTTATGAAGGAACGGGAATGGGGAGTAAAGGAAATTTCTGGGAAAATGGAAATGTCCGTGTCTTGTTTAGGGCATTAGTTATTTGTTGTTTAAATTGTCAACATTTATTGAATCATATGCTTAAGTTCTTTGCATTTTACCATATAGGAATATTACCTAAATAAAACAAAGGTGATATGGTCATTGCCTCCAAGGCAAGAGTCAAATAAACTCAAAACCATAAAAACACAAATAGGGCTTCCCTGGTGGCACAGTGGTTGAGAGTCCACCTGCCGATGCAGGGGACGCCGGTTCGTGCCCTGGTCTGGGAGGATCCCACATGCCGCGGAGCGGCTGGGCCCGTGAGCCACGGCCGCTGAGCCTGCGCGTCCGGAGACTGTGCTCCGCAACGGGAGAGGCTACAGCAGTCAGAGGCCCGCGTACCGCCAAAAAAAAAAAACCACAAATAGACAACACTTATAGGTATTTCATCATATTATGTATTCCTGGAGTTAACCCTCTTTAAAATTTTATGCAGGTGTAATTGGTTAATAGGAAGTTAACATTTATAGAGTAATAAGTAGCTTTTCATGTCTCAAAATAGTGAAATAAAATATACATCAATAACTATGTATTAAAGTCACACCTTTACTGTTACCCAAGATGGAATATGATCAAGGATATCTCTAAAAAAGAGAGAGCTGTTGCAGGTAAAGGGATAGCCTGCAAAAAGGCTTGGTGATGGGTAGAAGAGTCAAATTCAGAAGGATATCAAGAAGGAGAGCAGGCTTGAAATGAAGTAGGTAGCAGAAGAAACGTCTGGTATCCTTATGGAGCGTGCACAAGTACCTCTGTCGGCTCATTTGTCAAGCTAGACTTCTATGTAAAAATCATGATATATGGTTTGGGTTTGGGGAGCAGACATTTCAGAATACAGGATGGAGCGGTATGGACAAGATGATGCAGTTTTTTGTAGCACAGTCTAACCGCTACCCTGAGTCCTCACCAGCTAGGGGAGCCCTTGGATTATTCCTAGTCACCTAGATCTTCTCCTTGCCATCCTTCTTTTCTCACCTCTGAAGTTCCTCATCTATCTAGAAGTACCAAATTGGAAGATGACTCAAAACTGACGTAAAAAAAGGAGTAGAGATCGAATGGCAAATAGGTGTTACTTCTCCCATCAGTTACAATAAGCTAGTAGTCATCGCCTGGAATTCAGTTCTGAGAAGGGATTTGAAGTCTTGTCTAAGCTCAGGAGAAAAAAAAAAAAAAAAATCATTGACTAGCAATGATTGACTAGCAGTATCTACAAAGGGGACTTAGATGGCACATACTGTTGGGGATCGTAGACTAGAGGACATCTTAACTTAAAGGTATGCATTTTTAACCGTAGTTTTCCGGAGCAATACCTTTTGCTAAATAGCCCTTTCACTGTCTCCAATAATGACATATACTATTCACGAGAGGGATTTTCCAGCATCTAGCAGCACTCTGCAAATCACTCTCCTGTCTATAAGAGTTTTAGTCAAACTGTTGTTTGGAACCTATGAGTGTGGATCATGAAATCAGTTTAGTAGGTTATAACTATGATGCTTTAAGGAATAGAAAAGAATAAAATAAAATGAATAGAAACAAACTAAATTTCCAGTTTTATATACATATGTGTGTATAAATATGATTTTAAATAAAATTATAAAATATTTCTTAGGGGAAGTGTCTAGAACGTTTGTAATCTGCTTATTTGTGGGATCATTCCTGGTGAAGTGGGCTTTTTCACTACTTGAAGTGTCAGTGACACGAAATTTTTCACTGTAGATGTTCAGAGAGCTGAAGTACAGGATAAGCATGTGTATAACAATTAATACACATGTGATACTAGTATTCAGACTTCTTGATTTTAGAAGAAATAGATGACAAATGTCACATCATCCTTTTAATGTTAAATAATTATCAAAGGTTTTGCTACTCTTGCTGTGCTCTGAGTTTGAGGTTACTGATAGAGGTGGATCTGGAGTATAGTTAACACTCTCAGATGATCAAGGGCAGAAGGGAGGCATAGGCCACACCTGGCAAATGGGAGTGCTGGGGTGTGCTCCTGAGAGGGCCGATCGCTGTGAATGGAGAAATAGTTCACTTGCGTTAAAGCCTGAGCAACACTTTAATGTAGGATCACTGACTACGCTTCAAAGTGATACATCGATTCTTGGAAGACTACCTGAATTGAATGTCTCACACCAAAGCGCATAGCTTTGGGTTCTTTCTAGTAAATATCCAGCCCATAAGTTAGATGCTGACCCCTGCATGTTCCCAGACCTCTAGCAGTTCTCTGGAGACGGCTGCACACCTAGAGCATCGTCAAGTAAAGGAAGCCCCTGGGAGTCATAACAGGCTCATGTCAAGAGCTAATGCCTTGTGGGGACATCTTGATATTGCTATTTCTTGGCTGAAGAGCAAACCACAGCTCTTTCTCTAGAGATGCCACTCAGCAATCAGTTCCATCTATAAAGAACATTTTATAGCTGTGCCAGGGACTTAGAGGGAAGCTGTGAGACTGCTTTAGAATTTCCACCTTAGGATAACAATAGTAGAATTTCCAACCTGTGAAACACTCTTATTCCAGCTCAGTCTGCTCCACACCAAACATCATTTCCTAATTTCCCAAACAGAGTATTTAAGGGCCCAGAGGTTAAATTCATACCTTAAGTGAATGTTGGTGATTATATTTTAAAACTCCTTGAAGAGTGATTTTGATTCCTGTATTGCACTTTACAAGTGAGTGATTTCAGCTGGTAGGAACCAAAGCTTTCTGCTAGTAGATTGCTTCTTCTGTGAAGGAGCAACCTGAGAAACCTAATGTAATGACATTGTCACTCATGGAAACTGTGGTTCTTATTAGAAGGTTAAATTTTATAGTCTCAGTAGGTACAGAGATCATGCTTCGTACAGAGTACAGGTTCAAATATTTTTGCCGGATGAAATTTTTAAAATGAAAGGTACTGTCCCTTTTGTACTAGCATACTTACCTGCTAGACATGCATGCTGAAATTTGTTACAGCAGGGCCAGTGGTATGCTCACTTTGCTATATATACTCTGTCTTACCTGGTTTCCTGCATTTGGGAATGGGGACAGTAGGATTTGGTTATTGGCCATGATATTCAGCAAAGCAAAGTGGCAGTTGTATGAACCCGTAATTGTGGCCTTTTAGCACCATACCATATAGGTAAGAAAGAAATATTTGATATAAAATCCCAGATTACTTTTTATAGCTCTTTTATATGAGAAAGTAAATTATGACATGCATATCCAAAAATGAATGAAAAAGGGAAACTGTTTTAGGCTGCTTGCAAGGCTTGAACATAGAATTGTTAGCTGGCTCACAGATTTGCAAAAGTACTTATAATCAAACTGTATAGTGATAAATCAGAGCTGATCCCATTTTCATGCATTTTTCTTTACCCTGTTTCACACAAAGTCTCTGGAGCTCCGAGATGCAGAGTTTATAGCTATAATGGTGCATGGACTTGGTCTGAGTTGCCCAGTTCAAGTAAGTCTGAGGCAACCCTAGAGAGGGAGGACTTTCAGTACCTTTCTCAGATGCCAAGCCCTCTTAAACTATTCCTCAGCTAGATCTCTAGTCTCTCCCACACACAGGCTTTGTCTTGTCCCAGATCTCAGACCAATCCTGAATGGTGGCAGGAAGCACATAAGAAGTTTAACATTGAGGACATCCTTTATTATGCTGCCTTGAGACATCATGGTGCCCCTACTCCTACTGTTGGGTGTTTTTATGGTACTTTAAATCACATGTTTCAAACCTCACCTGGACCTTATGGCCCTGTGAAGTTTTCTGGAATTCTATACCATTTCCCAAGTGGAATCTCACATTCTCATATTCCTGACCCAGTGATCCTGTTCTGATTGTCAACCTCCAATTCTTAAGCTCTTCAGCATGCTGACTCCAGATTTATAAAACCAAGACTGCTAACCCATAGGGTATTTTCTGCAAATCATAATAAAGAACATCTTCTGAGTGGGCTGTGTTCTGTGCACATGGTGAGTGACTTGGTGTGTAGACCATATATTATGCAGCTTACTAAAGGAGGCTTATGCTGTGAAGATGCAACTCCATGCCAGGCTAGATGGCTTGGAAAGCAGAGTAGGTGCTGAATTTCAGACCCATTTATCCCTTAGCTGGGTGTCCATGTGCACTGGACAACCTGTATAACTATACAAATGGCTTAGGTCAATTTTATGAATTATTTTTCTGGTAGGATGTCTAGTCCAGAAATTGCTTTAGTACCCCTTCTTAATCTTACCTGGATCTTGACTTAGCATAGCGGGAGGTAGGATCATTAGGTATAAATTCTGGATGTCAACCACCGCTAAAATATGGAATTCTGACATCATCTAGATTTAGCAGATATTCTATTCCTAATAGCCTAAAAGTCATTTGTACCACTGTAGTCACATAGGCATCCTTATTAACCTAATGCCTAGAGCAGTACCTAGCATATTATAGGAGAAATATAATAAAAAAGACATGGGTGAAACTAATGGGCTGTGGCTTTTCCCCACCATTGGCACCTTTCTACTGACCAAGAACCAGATGCGAACTTCTCCCCACATTGGCCATATCTTGCTGCCAGAAAAAACACCCTACTTGGTCAACAAATCCCAAGATATAAGAGTAAGGGTTAAAAATTGCATTAAAGAGGGGTACTAAAATGAAGATACCAATTGAAGACCTAAATACATGAAAATAAGTAATATACTGTGTATTGATGGGACAGTTCTGTTGAATGGTTTTGGGTGCAGTTGTTAAATTATTTTACCAGAAAGAGTAAGGATGTCATAGACATCTGTAGATACCACAGTATGTTATATTTCTTCCTTAGGTGGTTAATAAAATTGAAGTTGACCCTGGGAAAATTTGCGCTGGTTGTGTGGATCTTTTTTTTTGTTTTGTTTTGTTTTGTTTTGTTTTTTTACGTCTTTATTGGAGTATAATTGCTTTACAATGGTATTAGTTTCTGCTTTATAACAAAGTGAATCAATTATACATATACATATGTTCCCATGTCTCCTCCCTCTTGCGTCTCCCTCCCTCTCACCCTCCCTATCCTTCCCATCCAGGTGGTCACAAAGCACCGAGTTTATCTTCCTGTGCTATGCGGCTGCTTCCCACTAGCTATCCACTTCACGTTTGGTAGTGTATATATGTCCATGCCACGCTCTCACTTTATCACAGCTTAACCCTCCCCCTCCCCATATCCCCAAGTCTATTCTCTAGTAGGTCTGTGTCTTTATTCCCGTCTTGCCCCTAGGTTCTTCACGACATTTCTTTTTTTCTTAGATTCCATATATATGTGTTAGCATATGGTATTTGTCTTTCTCTTTCAGACTTACTTCACTCTGTATGACAGACTCTAGGTCCATCCACCTCACTACAAATAACTCCATTTCGTTTCTTTTTATGGCTGAGTAATATTCCATTGTATATATGCGCCACATCTTCTTTATCCATTCATCCGATGATGGACACTTAGGTTGTTTCCATCTCTCGGCTATTGTAAATAGAGCTGCAATGAACATTTTGGTACATGACTCTTTTTGAATTATGGTTTTCTCAGGGTATATTCCCAGGAGTGGGATTGCTGGGTCGTATGGTAGTTCTATTTGTAGTTTTTTAAGGAACCTCCATACTGTTCCCCATAGTGGCTGTACCAATTCACATTCCCACCAGCAGTGCAAGAGTGTTCCCTTTTCTCCACAGCCTCTCCAGCATTTATTGTTTCTAGATTTTTTGATGATGGCCATTCTGAGTGGTGTGAGATGATATCTCATTGTAGTTTTGATTTGCATTTCTCTAATGATTAATGATGTTGAGCATTCTTTCATGTGTTTGTTG
>RJWK010039503.1:10159-20457 GCA_004363435.1 Platanista minor | reverse complement strand
TTTTTTCTTGATGAGTCTGGCTAATGGTTTATCAATTTTGTTTATCTTCTCAAAGAACCAGCTTTTACTTTTATTGATCTTTGCTATCGTTTCCTTCATTTCTTTTTCATTTATTTCTGATCTGATCTTTATGATTTCTTTCCTTCTGCTAACTTTGGGGTGTTTTTGTTCTTCTTTCTCTAACTGCTTTAGATGCAAGTTTAGGTTGTTTATTCGAGATGTTTCCTGTTTCTTAAGGTAGGATTGTGAGTACAGTTTTAAGACTTTGCAATTATTGAAGTGTGAAAGGAAAAGAGGCAAGGTCCATAACCTGACCTCCACCAGTGCCTTGAAGGTAAGCAGGTAAGCACAACAGACATTTATTAGGCCTGGGGTTTTTGGGGTTTTGGGGTTTTTTTTGCGGTACGCGGGCCTCTCACTACTGTGACCTCTACCCGTTGCGGAGCACAGGCTCCGCAGCCATGGCTCACGGGGCCAGCCGCTCCGCGGCATATGGGATCTTCCCGGGCCGGGGCACGAACCCGTGCCCTCTGCATCAGCAGGCGGATTCTCAACCACTGCGCCACCAGGGAAGCCCAACAGACATTTACTTAATTAATCACCATTCTGAGTCACCTGACCTCCCCATCCTCCCCGGGGCTTGAGAACCATCCTAAGTGCCATCCCTCAGGGAGTCCTGTTCCCACAGGAAACCCCCAAGAGGAACCAGAGTCTCTATTCTTTCATACCTCCTAAGGGCTTACCTTCTAGGAGTCAAAGAATCAGTGAAGTAAGGATCAGAAAACCCCAAACCCCCCCAGAAAACTCTGGATTTGGATTTGCAGGCATTATAGAAATTAATTATTCTCTTAGACACCATTCAGGCAATTTGGCCTAAAGTCGCCAATTTAACCATAAAACATGTAGTCCCATAAAGTGGTTGAGCTTCCCCTGCTATGTCATATGACAAATGACTTTAAAATAGAGACCATCTCCTCTCTAAACTCCCACTCTCAATTCTGGCTGTTTAATTGCATTCACATAACTTTTTAGATAAATCTATTCTATTTGAACTCTCAACTTTTCCTACCCAAAAGTATTTAGATAGATTATTCTTTGCTATCTGAACTCACCACATAAACTCTTATTATCTCAACCCAGGATCCAAATATATTAAGATCGTGAAAAATACCTATAATTTCAGAGTGATGTGTAAATTAACTTTAATCTCACCCTGAGGTAGAATGAAAACTGGTTGCAGTTTGAAAGGTCTGAAGGACCCTAATCAGTAATCCCTACTACAGGGATAGCTGCGTAAACATTTCAAATCTCTTTATCAAAATCTATACCAGGGCTTTCCTGGTGGCGCAGTGGTTGAGAGTCCGCCTGCCGATGCAGGGGACACGGGTTCGTGCCCTGGTCCGGGAAGATCCCACATGCCACAAAGCGGCTGGCCCTGTGAGCCATGGCCGCTGAGCCTGCGCGTCCAGAGCCTGTGCTCCACAACGGGAGAGGCCACAACAGTGAGAGGCCCGCGTACCAAAAAAAAAAAAAAAAAAAAAAAAATCTATACCAGGTCACTTTACATCCATGAGGATGGCTAGTGTCAAAAACAGAAAAGTGCTGGCAAAGGACGTGGAGAAATTAGACTCCTCGTGCAGTTTACTGATAGGAATGTATGAGGTAGAGCCAATGTGGAGGTACAGTTTGGTGGTTCCTGAAAAAATTAAACATAGAATTACCATGTGATCCAGCAATTCAACTTCTAGATGTATACACAAAAGAACTGAAATCAGAGACTTAGAAACTAGTACATCAAAGTTTATAGGGCTTCCCTGGTGGCGCAGTGGTTGACAGTCAGCCTGCCGATGCAGGGGACATGGGTTCGCGCCCCGGTCCGGGAAGATCCCACATGCCGCAAAGCGGCTGGGCCCGTGAGCCATGGCCGCTGAGCCTGAGCATCCGGAGCCTGTGCTCCACAACGGGAGAGGCCACAACGGTGAGAGGCCCGCGTACCACAAAAAAAAAAAAAAAAAGTTTATAGCAGCATTATTCACAACAGCAAAAGATGGAAACCACCCAAATGTCCAGCAAATGAATGGATAAACATAGTGTAGTGTACATATACAATGGAATATTCCTGAGACTTAAAAAAGAACACAATTCTGACACATGCAATATGGACAGGCTTTGAAAACATTATGCTAAGTAAGTCAGAAACAAAAGGACAAACATGGCATGATTCCACGTGTGAGGTACCTACAGTAGTCAAATTCACAGAGACAGAAAGCAGAATGGTGGTTGCCAGGGGCTGGTGAATGGAGGAATAGGGAGTTATTGTTTCATGGTAGAGAGTTTCAGTTTGGGAAGATAAAAAAGTTCTGGAGATGGATGGTGGTGATGGTTGTATGATATAAATGTACTTAATGCCGCTGAACTGTACACTTACAAGTGGATACAGTGTTCAAATGCGTTATGCATATTTTACCAGAATAAAGGGAAAAAGTCTGTACCAGGGACTATAAAAAGCTATCACTAAACACCTATTGGAATAGCTAAAATAAAAAAATAGTGGCAATGCTAAATGTGGACAAGGATGCAAAGAAGTTGGATCTCTCACACACTGTAGGCGTGAATGTAATAAGGTACGGCCACTCCAGAAGATAGCTTAGCAGTTCCTTTAAAAACTAAACATACACTAACCAAACTACCCAGCAATTGCATTCCTGGACATTAATCCCAGAGAAATGAAAATTATATCCACACAACTGTTCATAGCAGCTTTATTTATAATAACTAATATGAAGCAATCGAAATGTCCTACAATAGGTGAATGGTTAAACTGTGGTACGCCCATACCATGGAATGCTACTCATTAACGAAAAAGAATAATTTACTCATACAACAAGTTGGATGCACCTTAAGGATATTATTATGCTGAGTGAGCCAACCTCAAAAGATCACATGCTGTATGACTTCATTTGCATAACATTCTCAAGATGACAAAACTATAGAGATGGAAAACAGATTAGTGGTTGCCAGGGGTTAGCAATGGTGGAGGGAGGAGGGTGGTGGGTATATTAATGTACCATAAGTTTATCTACTCATCTGTGTTAGCCGAAGATACTTTTATTTTCCACCATCAAAAAAAAAAAAATGCTTCACAAATTCTGTATTCTTTATCAAGGGCCCCATGCAATTTAATGGCTCATTGTCCCTCCCAGTGACCTCAGTTTCCATTGAACGCACAATGGCAGCTACCCACAGAAATTCCACCAACAAACTGTCACATATTAACTGATACCCGCCACGATTTAGCTGATATTCTTCCCTGTTTTGCCTACAGGGGGAAGCTTACTATCGAATTCAGTCAGTGGTTTTGACAAATATCATCTATTTTCATGTTTAATCCTGTACCACTCATGTATAAATACCTTTTTAAAATTCCAGAACACACAAAGATGTATAGGGTGCTCACAGTTCAAACAAATCTAGTTTGTAAAACTCTGAATTCAAACATACAATCTAGTGTGATTATCAAGAGTATTTACCATAGAATTTTATTCAATAGGGCACTCACCTGCTAAAACATTATTTTATTTACGTGTAACTTTTCCAAAACACCTTTATTAAAGAAGAATACAGTGAAGGTATAAAGAACCATAAAGTCACAATTCTAAATAAAAGCAGACAACTGATTATGAAAGCCAGTCTTGGACTTCACACACATAGTCATTCAAGTCATGTTTGTACCACTAATCCTTTACATTCCAATCCATGCAAAGTGTTTTCAGTTTCTTACCAAAATATGCACTACCCCATTTACACAACATTTTATTATGAGTTTAAACGGCAAGATGTGGGATTTCTATTTGACCTACAGATTTATGGGTGGCCAAGTACATTTAAATCGATCAATGCTTTAATGATGCAACTTTCTTAAATAATGGGCTGAAAATCTCTGCTGAAAATGAATACTTCAGTAACCATTTCGTTTTTTTCTGTGGATTTTTTTGGTATCTGTTCTCAAGGGAATATAAGAGCTATGTTTCTTCTTTCTAGAAAGTCACTTTTCATAACTACAGCCATACTCTAAACAATAAATGATTATGTCAGATGCTTAAATGCATTTGGTTTTAGTGACCTAGATTTTCAAGTTCCCTCCCACGCTCACCACTTCCCACATCCCAGATCTACCAGGGAGACCAGCCCTCGTCTGCATGCTGCTCCACAGCCTGGTCACTTCAAATTCCAAGTTGGCACAAAAGTCTTTGGAAATTCTGTACCAGCAGATCACTGTTTCTAAAGTGCTTCATGAGATTTCCCCCTAAACTTCCCTCTCTAGTGGATCCCCTTTCCCTATTACTGAGCTTCACAAAAGGAGGAAGGTTTAAACCAGACAAGTCCGTGGGGAAACATGGAACCTTGATAGCCATGTATGCTCAAAGGGTTCCCACATAGGTGCTACTTGTTCCAGGAGTATAACTATCACTGTTATTCCAAAAATGTCCTCCTGTCCGCTCCCTGGCTCGGGCTGCTGATTCTGCCCTCAATAGTTCCACTATCTGTCAGAAAAGACTGAATGATGTTCTCCTCTATATTTAGAAGAAAAGAGAGCAAAATTAAGTACGAGAACATGGAAAACACATGGATCATCATATAATGCGGTAAAGCAGGGTACATACAGTCAGAAGACCGGGGTTTCAATGCCTGCTTTGCCTCCATTTGAGGTGTGATTCCCCAGAGCCTTCCTTCCCAGGCTCACCTCAACCCTCCCCTCCAACCAGATGGCTCTTACCAGTGCATGCACCCTCTCAGTTCGCACCCTCTCTTTGGGCCACTCTTTTCCTGCCTCTCCCCTGACACTTACCCTTCTCAACCCAGGATGCTTCTCCTCTGAGAAGCGTTCCTTGAGGCCCTCCGGGGGTTTCAGGAGCATCCTCAGCTTGTCTTTATCCAACCATTCATCACAGGATCACTAAGCGCTTTCTGTGAGTTTACTCTGACCTCTCCACTAGTGAACTGAGGGCAGGGCAGCCTGTGCTCTCCATGTTCCTACACTGTGTGCCCAGAGGTAGACTTACCATAAAGCTGATGAAGCTTAGGCTTAGGGCTCTTGGTTCATGAGGCCTCTTCCAAGGCCCTGGGAGGGCCTGAAGCATTATGTTCACACAGTTGGTTTTGTCTAGTCTGTAATAGTAAGGTAATTTTTAAAATTGGGTAGAGTTTGATCTGTGCAAGCCTGGGATGGTCACCATGACAGAGGAAAACAACAACATGGACTCCTGGGAAATTTGCTTGGGATCAGGTGTTTACCCAAAGTGTGTTGGGTGAAATTTTATAGGAAAAACTAATTTAGTAAAAGTAGTCCACATTTTATGCTGGAGGTCGGGGTAGGGGGGATACTTTAACCACCATCAGTGAAGTGTGCCCTCTCTTTTCATTCGTGTTCCCCCAGACACACGTCCCTTCCTGCTGGGTGACACTGGAGTGGCTTGAGGGCATTTTCAGGATCTGGCTAAGAGGAATATTGGGAATATTTTTTAAATTTATGGGATTTGTCAACTTTTACAAATTTTGTAATTTCTCATCATACTCACTTTCAATCTAATTTTATATTTTTAGTTTTATATTCCTTCTCTGAAAGAGGAAAATTGCAGAAGTTTCAGACCCTAAAAAACCTTGACCTGTCCCTGCTTGTACCTCATATAGTACTTGGCCCATAAAATTTGTCATGGGAATCAGTGCATGCAGGAATGTGCTCAGGGCAAGTCACTTAACATCTCTGAGTTCACCTCCTCTGCTAAACAGTCACATGTGGTGCTAATGAAATAGCTCACAGGTAAAAACATTTTGTAGGGCACTACAGGGCGCTCTCAACAAGTAAGGTAGTAGTGCCATGATTTTTTTTCCCCCAAAGACATGGAGCATAATAACTCTGAGTATTGGGTGATACAAATAAAGATGCCAAAGAAGGTTGGGGTGGGGGTGGAGTTCGCACGACACGGTTCATAGATCATCTTTCCTGAGTTAGGGAACTCTTCAGGTATCTTCTGTTAGAGAAGGCAAGCTTTTCACTCCCTACGTTATCAGAACTTCCTCACTGTTAAATTCTAATTCTCAGCTGGGAATTGTCTACCTCATAAAGACTTCCTTAATTTACAACATAATTTTGATACAGTCCATGTAGTACCTTCCAAATTTAGCTAGGATTCAAACTCTGGAACATGTTCCCCCCCGAACCTCCCAATTTCCTGACCATCGTGATGATAGCTCCCCCTCTTGCTTGACCTTCTTTCTGACTGTTTGTGCACCTGTAGAACAAAAAACTAACAAGACTTTCCCCATCCCAAAATAGGGATGGTCACATACCTACTGGGAAAATGTACATAACAATGCATTTGCTTATTTCTATAAGCAAACAAAACTAAAGCATGCTCCAGGATGAACACAGAACATTGTTTATTGAAGGGAACTAAATTAGAACCAGGTATTCATTCAACAAATATTTATTGAACATGGCACTGAACTGGTATTGGACAGTCACTGGAGAGAAAATTTTAAATCTCTGCTGTCCTGGTGTTTACAAGCTAAAGAGAAGATACACTAAACAAAACAATAAACAAAAGCCCCTCAAAATGTAAAATGTGGAGTGTCTAGAGGACTTTGAGGGTGTGACATCTGAGCTGAAACCTGCACAGTAAGAATTATACAAAGGGGGAGGGACAAGAGTGTGGCGGGAAGAGGGAATAGTACATACAAATGTCCTGGGGTAGGAAGACGTATGACATTCATGAGGAACTGAGAGGAGAGTATGGCTGGAGCTCATGGTACAAGGAGTTTGTACAATCTCACAGATGTGACCAGGCACCATCTTCAATTATCAACCATTTTGTCAACTGGACCCACCCACCCAGTGACCACCGCCATTGTCTAGAATGCTCCTATAAAGGATCAGAGAGCAAGCTTGTCTCCTCCCTCAGTGATTCCCCAGAAATTCAATCAGTAAACATTTACTGAAAGTCCACAGTGCACTAGGGACTGCACTCAGTATTTCGATATAAACAAAGGGTAACAGTCTGTGTTCATGGGATAGTTTGGTATAACGGAGAATGCCCTGGACTGACAGTCAGAAAATCTGGGGTTCAAATCCAAGTTCCGAAAGAATTCAGCTGGGTGGCCATACCTCACTCAGTTCAGTAAGAAACCCAGATATTGGCCCAGATAAATACATGTTAATGAAGGAACACCACCCTGCTTCCCTGAACCTCAATTTTCTTATCTGTAAACGGAGATAATTCCTATCCCACAGGGTTTAGTAAAATTAAATAAGAACTCATTAAAGAGTATACTGTATAGTGTTTAGCACATAACAGGTTTATTAGAAATGTTTGGCTTTTAAGCTATTTCATTGGAGCCAAGGGTCTACTTTGCCCCAAATGATTTGCCCTACTTAAGTGTGAATCTAGTATTATTTAATGGCAATTTAATTTTTCGAATTCATCTTTTTAAGCAGGGGGCTGTAATTCTCTCTGAATTAACCTCACATTTGGAAAGCCCAGCGATTCATGCCACAGGCTATACCCAAGGCACCATGAGGTAGCAATACACCCTGATTGTTGCCAACATAGCCAGGAGATAAGAAACAGCTTCCAGAGGGCAGACAGTAGAAGCAAGAAGAACTACAATTCTGCAGCCTGTGTAAGGAAAACCACATTCACAGAAAGATAGACAAAATGAAAAGGCAGAGGACTTCGTAACAGATGAAGGAACAAGATAAAACCGCAGAAAAACGACTAAATGAAGTGGAGACAGGCAACCCTCCAGAAGAAGAATACAGAATGATACTGAAGATGAGCCAGGACCTCGTAAAAAAAATGGTGGCAAAGACAGAGAAGATGCAAGAAATGTTTAACAAAGACCTAGAAGAATTAAAAAACAAACAAACAGAGATAACAATACAATAACTGAAATGAAAAATACACTAGAAGGAATCAATAGCAGAACAACTGGGGCAGAAGAATGGATAAGTGACCTGGAAGACAGAAAGGAGGAATTCACTGCCACAGAACATCATAAAGAAAAAAGGAATGAAAAGAAATGAAGATAGCCTAAGAGACCTCTGGGACAACATTAAATGCAACAACATTCACATTATAGGGGTCCCAGAAGGAGAAGAGAGAGAGAAAGGACCCGAGAAAATACTTGAAGAGACTACAGTCGAAAACTATCCTAACATGGGAAAGGAAATAGCCACCCAAGTCCAGGAAGTGCAGAGAGTCCCAGGCAGGATAAACCCAAGGAGAAACACGCCAGGACACATAGTAATCAAATTGACAAAAATTAAAGACAAATTATTGAAAGCAAAAAAGGAAAAACAACAAATAACATACAAGGGAACTCCCATAAGGTTAACAGCTGATTTCTCAGCTGAAACTCTACAGGCCAGAAGGCAGCGGCAGGATATATTTAAAGTGATGAAAGGAAAGAACCGACAACCAAGATTACTCTACCTGGCAAGGATCTCATTCAGATTCAACAGAGAAATCAAAAGCTTTACAGACTAGCAAAAGCTAAGAGAATTCAGCACCACCAAACCAGCTCTACAACCAATGCGAAAGGAACTTCTCTAGGTGGGAAACACAAGAGGAGAAAAGGACCTACAAAAACAAACACATAGCAATTAAGAAAATGGTAATAGAAACATACATATCCATAATTACCTTAAACGTGAATGGATTAAATGCTCTAACCAAAAGACACAGCCTTGCTGAATGGATACAAAAACAAGACCCACATATATGCTGTCTACAAGAGAACCACTTCAGACCTAGGGACACATACAGACTGAAAGTGAGGGGATGGAAAAAGATATTCCATGCAAATGGAAATCAAAAGAAAGCTGGAGTAGCAATACTCATATCAGATAAAATAGACTTCAAAATAAAGGATGTTACAAGAGACAAGGAAGGACACTACATAATGATCAAGGGATCAATCCAAGAAGAAGATATAACAATTATAAATATACATGCATCCAACATAGGAGCACCTCAATACATAAGGCAACTGCTAACAGTTCTAAAAGAGGAAATCAACAGTAACACAATAATAGTGGAGGACTTTAACACCTCACTTACACTGAGGGACAGATCATCCAGACAGAAAATTAATAAGGAAACACAAGCTTTCAATGACACAATAGACCGGATAGATTTAATTGATATCTATAGGACATTCCATCCAAAAACAGCAAATTACACTTTCTTCTCAAGTGCACACAGAACATTCTCCAGGAGAGATCACATCTTGGGTCACAAATCAAGCCTCAGTAAATTTAAGAAAATTGAAATCATATCAAGCATCTTTTCCAACCACAATGCTATGAGATTAGAAATGAATTACAGGGAAAAAAAACACCATAAAAAACACAAACACATGGAGGCTAAACAATACGTTACTAAATAACCAAGAGATCACTGGAGAAATCCAAGAGGAAATAAAAAAATACCTAGAGACAAATTACACCAAAAACACGATCCAAAACCTATGGGATGCAGCAAAAGCAGTTCTAAGAGGGAAGTTTATAGCAATACAAGCCTACCTCAAGAAACAAGAAACATCTCAAATAAACAATCTAACCTTACACCTAAAGGAACTAGAGAAAGAAGAAAAAACAAAACCCAAACTTAGTAGAAGGAAAGAAATCATAAAGATCAGAGGAGAAATAAATGAAATAGAAACAAAGAAAACAATAGCAAAGATCAATAAAACTAAAAGCTGGTTCTTTGAGAAGATAAACAAAATTGATAAACCTTTAGCCAGATTCATCAAGAAAAAGACGGAGAGGACTCAAATCAATAAAATTAGAAATGAAAAAGGAGAAGTTACAACAGACACCACAGAAATACAAAGCATCCTAAGAGACTACTACAAGCAACTCTATGCCAATAAAGTGGACAACCTGGAAGAAATGGACAAATTCTTGGAAAGGTACAACTTTCCAAGACTGAACCAGGAAGAAATAGAAAATATAAACAGACCAATCACAAGTAATGAAATTGAAACTGTGATTAAAAATCTTCCGACAGGGGCTTCCCTGGTGGCTCAGTGGTGGAGAGTCCGCCTGCCGATGCAGGGGACGCAGGTTCGTGCCCCAGTCTGGGAAGATCCCACATGCCGCGGAGCGGCTGGGCCTGTGAGCCGTGGCTGCTGAGTTTGCGCGTCCAGAGCCCGTGCTCCGCAACTGGAGAGGCCGCGACAGCGAGAGGCCCGCGTACCGCAAAAAAAAAAAAAAAAAAAAAAAAAAAAAATTTTCC
>RJWK010039503.1:0-10059 GCA_004363435.1 Platanista minor | reverse complement strand
GACAAAGATACTACAAAAAAAGAAAATTACAGACCAATATCGCTCATGAATATAGATGCAAAACTCCTCAACAAAATACTAGCAAACAGAATCCAACAACACATTTAAAGGATCATACACCATGATCAAGTGGGATTCATCCCAGGGATGCAAGGATTCTTTAATATACGCAAATCAATGTGATACACCATATTCACAAATTGAAGAATAAAAACCATATGATCATCTCAATAGATGCAGAAAAAGCTTTTAACAAAATTCAACACTCATTTATGATAAAAACTCTCCAGAAAGTGGGCACAGAGGGGACCTACCTCAACATAATAAAGGCCATATATGACAAAACCACAGCAAACATCATTCTCAATGGTGAAAAGCTGAAAGCATTTCCTCTAAGATCAGGAACAAGACGAGGTTGTCCACTCTTGCCACTACTATTCAACATAGTTTTGGAAGTCCTAGCCACGGCAATCAAAGCAGAAAAAGAAATAAAAGGAATACAAATTGGAAAAGAAGTACAACTGTCACTGTGTGCAGATGACATGATACTATACCTACAGAATCCTAAAGATGTCACCAGAAAACTACTAGAGCTAATCAATGAATTTGGTAAAGTTGCAGGATACAAAATTAATGCACAGAAATCTCTTGCATTCTTACACACTAACAGCAGAAGATCAGAAAGAGAAATTAAGGAAACAATCCCATTCACTATTGCAACAAAAAGAATAAAATACCTAGGAATAAACCTACAAAAGGAGGTAAAAGACCTGTACTCAGAAAACTATAAGACACTGATGAAAGAAATCAAAGATGACACAACAGATGAAGAGACATACCGTGTTCTTGGACTGGAAGAACCAATATTGTGAAAACGACTATACTACCCAAAGCAATCTACAGATTCAGTGCAACCCCTATCAAATTACCAGTGGCATTTTTTACAGAACTAGAGCCAAAAAATCCTAAAATTTGTAATGGAGACACAAAAGACCCCAAATAGCCAATGCAGTCTTGAGGGAAAAAAACAGAGCTGGAGGAATCAGACTCCCTGACATCAGACTATATTATAAAGCTGCAGTAATCAAGACAATATGGTACTGGCACAAAAACAGAAATACAGCTCAATGGAACAAGATAGGAAGCCCAGAGATAAACCCTCACACCTATGGTCAACTAACCTGTGACAAAGGAGGCAAGGATATACAATGGAGAAAAGACAGTCTCTTCAATAAGTGGTGCTGGGAAAACTGGACAGCTACATGTAAAAGAATGAAATTAGAACACTCCCTAACACCATACACAAAAATAAACTCAAAATGGATTACAGACCTAAATGTAAGACCAGATACCATAAAACTCTTAGAGGAAAACATAGGAAGAACACTCTTTGACATAAATCACAGCAAGATCTTTTTTGATCCACCCCCTAGAGTAATGGAAATAAAAACAAAAATAAACAAATGGGACCTAATGAAACTTAAAAGCTTTTTGCAAAGCAAAGGAAACTACAAACAAGACGAAAAGACAACCCTCAGAAGGGGAGAAAATATTTGCAAACGAATCAACGGACAAAGGATTAGTCTCCAAAATATATAAACAGCTCATGCCGCTCAATATTAAAAAAACAAACAACCCAATCCAAAAATGGGCAGAAGACCGAAATAGACATTTCTCCAAAGAAGACATACAGATGGCCAAGAGGCACATGAAAAGCTGCTCAACATCACTAATTATTAGAGAAATGCACATCAAAACTACAATGAGGTATCACCTCACACCAGTTAGAATGGGCGTCATCAGAAAATCTACAAACAACAAATGCTGGAGAGGGTGTGGAGAAAAGGGAACCCTCCTGCACTGTTGGTGGGAATGTAAATTGATACAGCCACTATGGAGAACAGTATGGAGTTCCTTAAAAAAACTAAAAATAGAATTACCATATGACCCAGCAATCCCACTGCTGCGCATATACCCAGAGAAACCATAACTCAAAAAGACACGTGCACCCCAATGTTCATTGCAGCACTATTTACAATAGCCAGGTCATGGAAGCAACTGAATGCCCATCGACAGACAAATGGATAAAGAAGATGTGGTATACATATATACAATGGACTATTACTCAGCCATAAAAAGGAACGAAATTGGGTCATTTGTAGAGACATGGATGGATCTAGAGACTGTCATACAGAGTGAAATAAGTCAGAAAGAGAAAAACAAATATCGTATCTTGACACATATATGTGGAACCTAGGAAAATGGTACAGATTAACCTGTCTGCAGGGCAGAAATGGAGACACAGATGTAGAGAACAAACGTATGGACACCAAGGGCAGAAAGCGGTGGGGGGAGGAGGGGGGTAGGTGGAGGTGGTGGGATGAATTGGGAGATTGGGATTGACATGTATACACTAATACGTATAAAATAGATAACTAATAAGAACCTGCTGTATAAAAAATAAATAAAATAAAATTCAGAAATTCAAAAAAATGAAAGATGAGAAAAGAAAAAAAAGAAAAGCAACAGCTTCCAAAACAGTAGCTTAACCCATAACGTGAAACCAAGCCTTAGAATATTGCCAAAAAGATACCTAATGCACAGCTTTCTAGTGTTGTAACTTACATACAACACTGTATCCCATCCCTACCTGAGGCTATTCCTGGTTATGGAACTGGAGCAGCTTGGGCAAAGTTCTGCAAATAAGAGAACAAAGAAAGCCCACCAAGATAGGGAGGGGACTTGTCTCATTAGAACAGAAAGAGGATATGGCTACAAAGCAAGAGACAAATGCAAGCTGATAACCCACATCTGAGTGGGAGAGTAAAGTGTTCAAAGTTGCGAAACAGGCATCTCTGAAGAGGCTAAAGTCAGCAATCCAAAGATGAATTAGAATCACAGCAGAGGAGAGAAAAGAGACAGTCGTGACCATCAACACATCTTGATGACTGATCAAGTGCAGAAGACAGTAACAGAGGAATAAGGAAAACTCCAATTTAAAGCCACGGTGCCTGGGCGAATGGGGGTATGGTAACAGAAATCAGGAAGTTAGAAAGGGGGTTGGCTTAGAGGAGAACTTGAAAAAGTTTTTTTTAAATATAACAGTCTGGATTTGAAGCCAAGGCTGGATAACTGAGTGGAAAGAGCAGACGGGCCAGCTGGAAACAGAAGATGCAGCAGCCGCAGAGGTCAGGAGGAGGGCCTGCGTGGGGGAGTCCTCGTGGAGGAGCTGTGGTTGAAAAAACAAGGAGAGATAAGCTGCCTAGAAAGAGAGGAGAAAGGAGTGGGCCCGGGGAATGCCCACCTACCTACGCAGATGAGAAGAAAGTGCAATAGACAAAGAAAGAGCACAACTTGAAAGAGGACCAGCGGAGTTTGAGGACACTGAGAGTACATTTTGAAAGTATAAATCAGATCAGGCAACTTCCCCACCGAGACTCCCACACCGACCTCTCATTTCATCACCTTGGCCACAAAGCTCTCCGTGAGTGACCTCACCCACCTCTCCGACCTGCCTCCTCTCCTTCACTCAGGGTGCGCCCGCCACACTGGCCTTTTGCCGTCCCTCAGATACATGAGGTTCATTCCTGCTCCGGGGCCTTTGTGCTTTCTGACCCTTCTACTGGAAGGCTCTCAGGGGATTCTGGCTCCTAAACTATCAAATCGCTCACGCACACACCATTCTCGACCATATCACACTGCTGCATTGTCCTAACGCACACTACTAGCTGAAATGTTTAGGTCTTTATCTGTTTACCTACTCATTGTCTGTCTCTCCAACTCTGAAGTGGACTGTGGCAGAGGGAGGTCCTAGGACCTTTTCCGTTTCCCTCTCCACTACACCCTTAGTGACTCGAGGAGTGCACTGCACTACATGGGGACTTAAGAAAAAACCTTAGATTAAGCAAGAGCCAAATTAGTGCCCTTCGTGAGTGAGTCTAGTTTCAGAAGAACAAACAAACAAACAAGGTCAAAGCCAAACTACATCAAGTTATGGAGAGGAAAAAGAGGCAGGAGTGTGAGACAACAGTATTCAAACCAAACAGCACACGCCCTCAGGGGTAAGGGGAAAGAACTGTTGATAATGTAGAATCTCTATATATCACACCTTCTAGAAGAGCTGCCTTTCCAGAATGTGAAAATAAAACATTTTTACTGCTTCACACCTTATTTCTTCTACTGAGGGTTCTCCCAAAGAAAACTCTGACCCACACCCGTCATGCCTAAAATTCTTGCTTACGATGGTAATACATCTTTTTAAAAAATCAAATAGAACAAAAATGTTAATTCCTGCGAGTTCTATGTTAAAAAACACAAGACTGTACATTACCCAAAACTGTGAGGGCTCCCACTGAAATATGGGAAGGGAGACAATCAGACTTTAAGAACACTTGGTAGTACTTAGGTACCCACAGCCCCCAGCCCGTACCAGCAAAGACATTCCTTCAAATATGCTGAGTGCTGGGGCTAATTCTTCCTGCAGTTTCCTGCAGTTGTACATTTTACCTTCAGGCCTTTTCACAGAAGTCTGTCATCTCACGGTGACAACAGAAGAGGGCGTCATAAAGTGCCATCGTGCTGAGAGGAAAGAGTAGTGTTTCTTTAAGAATCTGGACAGGGACGAAGCTAAGGGAGGATTTATGTAACGTCTCTAAGTCAAAGGTTTTGTTAGAGTCTAAGAAGTGGTTTTTCCCCTCCCTGCCTGCCAGAACCATCAAGCAATCTCTTGTAGCAGCTAAGGAGCTCAAGATTTCACAAGAACTGACATCTTGTGGCTGCTGGCCAGGCAGGGTAGCTACCACGGTTCTCCTGCTCTGTGGCTAGAACAACACGCTGCTTTGGAATTGGTTTGCCCCCTCCCTAAGGAAAACAGGAGAAAAGGCAAAAAGGTAAAAGCAGGACCAGGCAGAGAAAGACCAGCCAGGAAAAGGTCAAGCTAAGTTGGTAGAAAGTAAGAACCACCAAGGAGGGCTGACTTCAGCCAGCCCAGCTCAGACAATGATGGAGGATGCCACCCAACAGGTAGAATTAGTTGAGATGCTCATGCTGCCATGTTTAAGTCAAAACACAGGTAACATTAGTATAATTTCCTAAAAACAAATTTGCACAAGGTAAACGTGTGATACAGAAGTTCATCTCAGGCAAAAGCCCCTCCTGATTCCATTCTCAAAGCCAGAATTAGCTGTATTTAACATGTGCTAAAAGATACCCTCGCCTGTGCCCTGACACCCGAACTAGTGAAATTTATATTCAGCTGAGCTTGAGAGCTTGATGGCACAAATGACCATCAGTTACCAGGCCCAGCTTTTTGTGAGCAAATGAGCTTTAGAGGGTCAGGGTTGCCTAGACTTAGTTACAAGCAGCATCCTCCAGCAGGACAAAAAAGTGTAAGAAAAGGGAGATATTTTAACTGAAGGTCCAAGAAGTAGCACCATTCTTCACGTTGTAAATCTCAAAGGAAGACTGCAGGGTGGCAAAGAACAAAATGGGTACCTGGCCAATGGGGAAATGAAGTGGCAGAAGCAATGCAACGGAGAAGGTCATTTTGATTAGCTGGTGAAGGTGGGAGAATCCCAGGCTTATCATGGATCTGCCACTAACAAACTTTCTGAGCAAAAAAATGTTATGGCTTCCAATACATCATTTACAAATCCTGAGTGTCAAACCAGCTGAGTTAACTAGTCAAATAAGTGACTCTCCTGCTCAGAACCTGAATTTCCTCATCTGCAAAGTGCGGGTGGCCAGGCGAAGGTCTCTAAGGTGCCTTTCCATACTAAGATTCCAAGTTGATGGTCAAGACAGGCTGATCACAGGCGGCCCATGTGGGGACACAGAGCCACAAGCAGAGAAGGGGCAGCATCTGGAGGACAGGATTTCCTTCAACAGGAACCAGAAGCCAGAAGGAATCTGCGGGAAGGAGGCGTCCGCCAGGTGAGTGCAGAATAAAGCAACCAAGTCACTTGCAGCCTCAATAGGAAACTGCCTCCCTGGGTCCTGTCCTAGGGTCCCCTCTCCAGAAGGCCGGGGCCTAGAAGAGTGTACCAAGCCCCAGAAATAGAAGTCGTTGAACGGAGGAGGTTTAGCTCAACTACGTGAAGTGATCAGCAAACATCAGATTACCCCTTCAATTACGTACAATAAGCCCAACAGCAACCAATATACTTGGGACCAAACTCAGCAGGATACTGTGACTCAGAATAAAAGAATAACAAACACAAAATACTAAGGGAAAAGGGAAGCCATTTAGATCCAGCTGGCAACAAGCTACTGAAGCTAAAACCCCATCGTCCAAACTGTTATACAATCTGCAGCCTCAGGAGAAAGAAATGATTACTCTTCTCAGTCAACTGCTACGATTAACACATTTAAAGGGTGGAAGAGAGCAAGAGCCCACACGCAAAGTTCCACAGACACACCCTTTGCAGATGTTGTAGAAGTCTCCATGGATTAGATGCTCATATTAGCCAGAATCTAAGCACCATGGCAAAAAAAAAAAAAAAAAGATTAAAACAAGGGAGTTTTTTTAACTTTTATAAAATTTAACACAAAATTTAACATGCTAACTTTGCACAGTAAAAGTGAGTTTATAACTCCCAATTCATAGTTATCACAGTTGTTAGGGCTAAAGAACTAGATATTAAATACATCTGAAAGTTGCTGAATAAAATGTGAACTCTTATACCTCATTTGCAAAGAAATCATTAAAATTTGAAGTATGTACATCCTGCATCCAGCAATTCCACTCCCGGGAATCTATCCCATAAAGATGAAAGTATTGATAAATAAGGACATATGGACAAGGATGTCTAGTGAACACCCATCTACAGAGAAGTGTCTTGATCCACACCCATTTATTAAATAGAATGAATTAGAGTTACACCTGACAACTTGCAGGAATTTCCACAAAGTAATGCTGAGTTGGAAAAGATACAGAAGTTTATATAATATGATCCATATTTCTTTCTTTTTTTTTTTTTTTTGGCTGCACCACGCAGCTTGAAGGATCTTAGTTCCCCGACCAGGAATTGAACCCATGGCCCCTGCATTAGAAGTGCAGAGTCCTACCCACTGGACCACCAGGGAATTCCCTAATCCAGATTTTTTAAATGGTTTTATTAAAGCTTGTATCTATATATCTGTATGTGTAGGGTTGTATGAGCACAAAAAAATGTAGAAATATATACACTAAGTCAATGATTCTCAAACATTAGCACACATCAGAATCACCTGAAGGTTTTGTTAAAACACAGGTATCTGGGCCCCATGCCCAGAGTGTCTGATTCAGTAGGTCTAGGGTGAGGTCTGAGAATTTCTATTTCCAACAAGTTTCCCAAGGATGCTAATGCTGCTGAGAGTGACTGCAATAGGTTTCAGCAAGAGTTACCCGTGGGACAGAAGTAGAGATATAAGAAGGGGGGAGAGAATAATGGGGATCTATGCAAGATAACATAAACAGCTTTTCTTTATGATTTCTTTTATGGATCGTGGGGGGGGGGGGGGGGGGGGGGTGTGGATGTGTGTATAGATATGCAAAAACAAGTTCCTGAAAGGACTGTCATCAAAACACTAATGAAAATTCTCCCAAAGGTGGAATTTAAAGTGATCTTTCTCCTTGGTAATTTCTTCTTGGTAATTTCTTATTATTTTTTTTTATAATGAGCAAGTGTGATTTAAATAATCATTTAAAATAAAGCTATTTTACTGAGGAAAAAAGAATCTTTGGAAACAACAATTTCACAAGGAAAAGCTCTTCTGTTTTGTTCACAGCACTGAACTGATATTTTTGGAAAGATGAATGCTAAGTACACTTTATATAAAAATAAAAATATAATTAATGTGGAAAAAGAAGTTCTTGGATGAAGTACATAAGTACAACATGTGTTTTATAACCTTCTTTAATCCACAAAAACTTAGAGAAAACTCAATTTAAAAGTAATCAAAAAACACCTCCAATGGAATATAATCTGTAAAAGAAACAAAAACAAAAACAAAAAAACACTTAATCACTATGCTGCACACCTGAAACTAACACAATATTGTAAATCAGCTATACTTCAATTTTTAAAAAAATTCACAGAAACATACAATTTGGCTTACAATCGCTTTCTCTTTCAAAATTCAATCAGATACTCAGTAAGCAAAATCTCTTTTCAAGCTGTACTTGCATCATTTCCTCTCTTTATATACAGACTAGAGAATAAAATAAGACTAAAAACAACCTAAAATAAAAAAATAACTTTATGACTTCAAATATAGGATTTAAGTTCCCAAGTGGTGTCCATTAAAGAGTGTTAAGCTAGAATACAAGTATCTTAGATCAGTTATAATAATTCTAATTTATATTTTTCCAGGCTTTCACATTTCTCATTAGCTTCTTCACTACAACTCTTTGCTAGCTTAAAACATCTCCTCCTAAAACCATGTTACCATTGTATCTAAAAGTTAAGCCTAGGGGCTTCCCTGGTGGCGCAGTGGTTGGGAGTCCGCCTGCCGATGCAGGGGACACGGGTTCGTGCCCTGGTCCGGGAAGATCCCACATGCCGCGTGGAGCGGCTGGGCCCGTGAGCCATGGCCGCTGAGCCTGTGCGTCCAGAGCCTGTGCTCTGCAACGGGAGAGGCCACAAGAGTGAGAGGCCCGTGTACTGGGGGGAAAGAAAAAAAAAAAAAAGCCTAGACTTCAAACCAGATGGCATGCCTCTGCTACCTTTTCTACTGGGAACAAACAGCCTGGCCTTCCAGAGCTGCTTCCTTTAGTGCCCCTTAACGTACAGATGCAGAAAGCTGCTCAGAGGCTGAAAATTGGATTTGTAATGCTTATATCCCTAAGGTTTGCAAATCAATATTATAAACTCTTTGCTACCAGTCTTGCCAACTCCTTCTTCTCTAATCTTATCATAGTACAGTGTTTCTCTTTTCCTGCAATAGCAACTCAGTAGACCTCCATGGCTCATTTTAAAAATTAGCATGTCTGTGGCTGAGTTCGGGAATATTCCTGCATTCCCAATACTAAGATTGTCTCCTTCTTAAAGATAAGCAAACAGAAATGTTTGCCCACCCCTCCCCCGCCCCGCCCAAAAGAAAAGGAGAAAGAAGTTTGTCCCAAAACAGTCAAAAAAATTTAAAGCACACAGAATCAGAGACTGCCTCCCTCCCTCTGAAACAGATTCCTGGGAGATAGAGGGAAAAAAAATTAAGTTCTTGCTTTGTGCTCACAGTAAAACTAAGTGGGTATAAAAAGAAACAGGCCGGGCTTCCCTGGTGGCGCAGGGGTTGAGAGTCTGCCTGCCGATGCAGGGGCCATGGGTTCGTGCCCCGGTCCAGGAGGATCCCGCATGCCGCGGAGCGGCTGGGCCCGTGAGCCATGGCCGCTGGGCCTGCGCGTCCGGAGCCTGTGCTCCGCAACGGCAGAGGCCACAGCAGTGAGAGGCCCGCGTACCGCAAAAAAAAAAAAAAAAAAAAAAAAGAAGAAACAGGCCAAGATTTGAAAATACTACACAGAAACTAAAAACAAAGTAATGGTCTAAAACTGTTCTGGCAAGCAGGAAATCAATTTAACTGTACAGAAAACTTACATAGAAAAGAAAACATGCTACCAGAATTCAGACTAAAAAAAAAAAAATGGCTAGAACAGTCTAACCCTAGAATATCAGCTATTCTAGAAGGGGTAAACAATAATGAAAGACAAAAGGATAAAACTTTAAAAAAGAAGTTGGAAGTTTTCATGGATCCAAACAAAAGGTATGAGGGGGAGAAACAAAGACATCGATAGATATTTTTTTTTAACAACTTTATTGGAGTATAATTGCTTTACAATGGTGTGTTAGTTTCTGTTTTATAATAAAGTGAATCAGCTATACATATACATATATCCCCATATCCCCTCCCTCTTGCGTCTCCCTCCCACCCTCCCTATCCCACTCCTCTAGGTGGTCACAAAGCACCGAGCTGATCTCCCTGTGCTATGCGGCTGCTTCCCACTAGCTATCTATTTCACGTTTGGTAGTGTATATATGTCCACGCCACTCTCTCACTTCATCCCAGCTTACCCTTCCCACTCCC
>RJWK010039502.1:0-20357 GCA_004363435.1 Platanista minor | reverse complement strand
AGAATGAAATAATGCCATTTGCAGCAACATTGATGAACCTAGAGATTATCATACTAAGTGAAGTAAGTCGAAAAGAAAAAGACAAACACCATATGATATCAGTTATATGTGGAATCTAAAATATGACACAAAAGAACTTATTTATGAAACAGAAACAGACTCACAGATATAGAGAACAGACTTGCAGTTGCCAAAGGGGGTGAGGTAGGGGAGGGATGGATGGAGAGTTTGGGATTAGTAGATGCAAACTATTATATATAGAATGGATAAACAACAAGGTCCTACAGTATAGCACAGGGAACTATATTCAATGTCTTATAATAAACCATAATGAAAAAATATGAAAAAGAATATGTATATACATATACGTATAACTGAGTCACTTTGCTATACATCAGAAACTAATAAGCTAACACAGCATTCTAAATCAACTATAATTTAATAAAAAATAAATTAAAAAAAAATACATCATTAAGGAAGTGTTTCCTGAGCAAGTTGGACAGAAAAGCCTCTCCTCTGAGTCCCGCACTATCTTGTCCTGAGGATGTTTGCTTGCTTCTCTGTTCTCAAGTTCAAACCCCCTCATACTCCCTCACAGGCTGTAGATCAGAGGAGAGACACTATATGGCCAAGGCTTCTAGGATCTCCAGAATCTGCCCTAGCCACTTCTAATGTTACAGGATTTGGGACTAGGCTATGTTATTAGCAATACTTTGCTGAACAGCTAGGGAAACTAAGGATTTTCCAGAAAGCTAAGATTTTGCAGTGGGGTGGGAGGAATCCGACAGATAGTGGGTTTTTAAAACTATTTCTTATATGGATGAATGAAACCGTTAATAAAGGAGTGAAGAGTTAGAAAGAGACTTTACAGTGTGTTTCTAAGCTTTGGCCAATTTCCTTTTTCAGAGTCATTATTATGAAACTTACCACTACAAGTAAAGTAGTACACTTGAATGACTTTTTAAAAATCTAATAATTTGGGCTTCCCTGGTGGCGCAGTGGTTGAGATTCCGCCTGCCGATGCAGGGGACTCGGGTTTGTGCCCCGGTCCGGGAGGATCCCACATGCCGCGGAGCGGCTGGGCCCGTGAGCCATGGCCGCTGAGCCTGCGCGTCCGGAGCCTGTGCTCCGCAACGGGAGAGGCCACAGCAGTGAGAGGCCCGCATACCGCAAAGAAAAAATAAATAAATAAATAAAAATAAATAAAAATAAAAATCTAATAATTTATGTCTTTCTTTAATTCTGGAAAATTCCCAGTCTATTATCTCTTGTAATAATTTCTCTCCCTCATTCTGATACTCGCTCATTGGACACACCAATTATACATATGTTGGATTTTCTCAGTAATCCTCTATTATGTTGTTTTTATTTTTTAATGTATTTATCTTGTTTTACTGCATTCCAGGTTATTTCCTGTTTACTCATGATAGGCTATACTATGATGTACAACAGAAACAAACAAACAAAAAAACTCAGAAAGCAGAACAACAATTTGCTTCTTGCCTATGTCATGGTTTAATGATGCTGGGCGGCTCTTTGAACAGATCTCCTCCAACCTATGACTTAGAAATATATTGTGTAATGTTGTGATACTGCTATCATCAACATGTGGTCTTCAGTATCTCCAACAAAGGAGAAATGCCTGGAGGATCACACCGGGTATTTTGTGGCCAGGCCTAAAAGTGATACACATTAATCTCACTCATATTCTAATCACATAGCACCAATATCAATCCAAGGGCATTGAGGAGTGGTTTTCTTATGTGCCCAAGAAAATGAAATGCCATTGGTGACTATCAAGCCAGCCTCTACCACATTTATTTAGTTTTCTCTTCCACTATACTCTTTCTCATTTACCTTATATAGTCTACTATTTATCTCATCTACTAAGAATTTACTTAATTTTAACTTTAAATATTTTTGGTTAATTTGTATGTATGCCTTTTCCAATTTAATAAACTGTTACCATTTTAAGAACGCTACTTCTTCAAAAAAAAAAAGGTCATGAAGAACCTAGGGGTAAGACGGGCATAAAGACACAGACCTATTAGAGAATGTAGAGAATGGACTTGAGGACATGGAGAGGGGGAAGGGTAAGCTGTGAAAAAGTGAGAGAGCGGCATGGACATATATACACTACCAAATGTAAAATAGATAGTAGTGGGAAGAAGCTGCATAGCACAGGGAGATTAGCTCGGTGCTTTGTGACCACCTAGAGGGGTGGGATAGGGAGGGTGGGAGGGAGGGAGACGCAAGAGGGAAGAGATATGGGAACATATGTATATGTATAACTGAATCACTTTGTTATAAAGCAGAAACTGACATACCATTGTAAAGCAATTATACCCCAATAAAGATGTTAAAAAAAAAAAAAAAAAGAATGCTATTTCTTCATTTATCTCTTTCAGGATTCTAACCAAACTTATTTTAAACAAGTTGGCCATTCCCTTCATTATTACCTTTTCTTAGGCATGACTTGTCCTATTTGTTGGGTATGCCAGTTGACTCTTATTATTATAAATTTATGTGCTTTGTAATGTTTGTATGAAAGCTAATTGTGCAAGAGAAATTTTTCCCATTTCTCCCTCAAGTTAAAGTCCATTGCTATTCCAACAATTTTTTCTTTTGATGTGCTGATTTCAAAATTAATATGGAACTACAAAAGATTAAGAATAGTCAAAACAGTCTTAAAGAACAACAAGAAGTTGGGAAGACTTTAGCAAAGAACTTGAAAATTTGATTAATTTGGGGTAAAATTAACACACTGAAAACAGTGAGCCTTCTAACCTATTGCTACTGAGTCTCCCATATCTTAACTTCCTTAAATACTGTTTTTATTGTTTTCTACATAGAAGTTTATTACATTTATCCTAGATATTTGGCATTGTTATGCTATTGAAAAAGGTGTCTTAAGATTTTACTTTCTGGGAAACACAAAAGACCCCGAATAGCCAAAGCAATCTTGAGAAAGAAAAACAGAACTGGAGGAATCAGGCTCCTGGACTTCAGACTATACTACAAAGGTACATTAATCAATACAGTACGGTACTGGCACAAAAATAGAAATATAGATCAATGGAACAGGATAGAAAGCCCAGATATAAACCCACGCACATATGGTCACCTTATTTTTGATAAAGGAGGCAAGAATATACACTGGAGAAAAGACAGCCTCTTCAATAAATGGTGCTGGGAAAACTGGACAGCTACATGTAAAAGAATGAAATTAGAATACACCCTAACACCATACACAAAAGTAAGCTCAAAATGGATTAAAGACCTAAATGTAAGGCTAGACACTATCAAACTCTTAGAGGAAAACATAGGCAGAACAGTCTTTGACATAAATCGCAGAAAGATCTTTTTTGACCCACCACCTAGAGTAATGGAAATAAAATAAAAAATAAACAAAGGAGACCTAATGAAACTTAAAAGCTTTTGCACAGCAAAGGAAACCATAAACAAGACAAAAAGACAACCCTCAGAATAGGAGAAAATATTTGCAAATGAAGTAACTGAGAAAGGATTAGTCTCCAAAAGATACAAGCAGCTCATGTAGCTCAATATCAGAAAAACAAACAACCCAATCCAAAAATGGGTGGAAGACTTGAATGGACATTTCTCCAAAGAAGACATACAGATTGCCAACAAACACCTGAAAAGATGCTCAATATCACTAATCATTACAAAAATGCAAATCAAAACTACAGCAAGGTATCACCTCACACCAGTCTGAAGGGCCATCATCAAAAAATCTACAAACAGTAAATGCTGGGGAAGGTGTGGAGAAAAGGGAACCCCCCTGCACTGTTGGTAGGAATGTAAATTGATACAGCCACTATGGAGAACAGTATGGAGATTCCTTAAAAAACTAAAAATAGAACTATCATATGACCCACTACTGTGCATATACCCTGAGAAAACCATAATTCAAAAATATACATGGGGCTTCCCTGGTGGCGCAGTGGTTGGGAGTCCGCCTGCCGATGCAGGGGATGCGGGTTCGTGCCCCAGTCCGGGAAGATCCCACGTGCTGCGGAGCGGCTGAGCCCGTGAGCCATGGCCGCTGAGCCTGCGCGTCCGGAGCCTGTGCTCCGCAACGGGAGAGGCCGCAACAGTGAGAGGCCCGCGTACCGCAAAAACAGAACAAAACAAAACAAAAAAACAAAAATATACATGTACCACAATGTTCACGGCAGCACTATTTACAATTTCCAGGACATGGAAGCAACCTAAATGTCCATCGACAGATGAATGGATAAAGATGTGGCACATATACACAATGGACTATTACTCAGCCACAAAAGGAACAAAACTGAGTAATTTGTAATAAGGTGGATGGACCCAGAGTCTGTCATACAGAGTGAAGTAAGTCAGAAAGAGAAAAACAAATACCGTATGCTAACGCAGATATATGGAATCTAAAAAAAATGGTACTGATGAACCTACTGGCAAGGCAGGAATAAAGATGCAGGTAGAGAACGGACTTGCGGGTACAGTGGGGAAGGGGAAGCTGGGACGAAGTGAGAGAGCAGCATGGACATATATATGCTACCAAATGTAAAATGGATGGCTAGCGGGAGGCTGCTGCATAGCACAAGGAGATCAGCTTAATGCTTTGTGATGACCTAGAGGGGTGGGATAGGGAGGATGGGAGGGAAGCTCAAGAGGGAGGGGATATGGGGATATATGTATACTTACAGCTGATTCACTTTGTTGTACGACAGAAACTAGCACAACACTGTAAAGCAATTATACTCCAGTAAAGATATAAAAAATAAATAAATAAATAAAATTTTACTTTCTGCTTGTTTCTAGAATATGGAAGTTCAGTTGACTTTTGTATATTGACCTTGTATCTGGCAATCTTGATAAACCCAGTTTTGATTCCAATAATTCTTCTGGATTTTTTATATATACCATCATATTATTTATGAATAGTGACAGTTTGCTTCTTCCTTTCTCTCCTGATACCTTTCTTTTCTTCTACTTGCCTTAATGTCCAGCCAAGTACATTTTTGGATAGTGGTGGTTGTAAAAGCCTTCCTTGTCTGCTTCCTTTTCTCACAGAGAAAGCTTTTCACATTTCACCATTAGTTAAGATGTTTACTGTAAACTCACTGTCACTACACTTTATCAAATTCTATTCTTTCTACTGATATTTCTCATATGCTAATTTTTAAAATACATGAATGAGCGTTTTCTCCAGAGGATCAAGTAAACAAAATATTATGTAGTACTAAAAGCTGGGAGAGTAGCTAACATTTATTCGTGTTTATTTTGAGTCAGGTATTACTCCAAGTATTTTACTTATATTAAATAATTTAATGGTCATGACAACCACTGAGGAAGATTCTATTAATATAAACATCTTTCAGATGAAAAACCTGAGGCCCAGAGAGGTTAAGCACCTTGCCCAGGATCACACAACTTGTAAGTTGAGGAGCTGAGATTTGAATCCAGGAATCTCTATGTTTAAAATCTCTATGCAATATTGTCATTTCCATAACCCTCCTATATAGAACTAATACATGAGGTAAATTATATTAAGCCCTGGGCATAGAATCGCTACATTACTGTAAGACTGTAAGACTGTTTTACCTTCAGAACTCATGTTCCATCTGAATGCAGCATGATCAAATGAATGATATTTAAATGGTAATATATCAAGCAAGTTCCTGATATTCCATTAAAGTTGGCCAGAATGTCATAATAATTTCCCCTCAAGCATTCTTACGGACTTTCCTTGCTTTCTCTTTTCTATTACATATACACAAAGTTTCAAGTACTTTGTTTCTCTAGGGTTTTTTCCCCTTATGCTCTTATGACTATTTGTTTGCTTACAGTTAAAATTTCTACACACTATTTTATAAATATTTTTTTCCACATCTGCCTTTCCCATAGAAATGTGTGCACCTTGATGGAAGGCACTATTTTATGTTTATTTTTGTATCCCTACCACCTTGCACAGAACATGACAATAGTCATAGCTAAATGAATGTTAGTTGAATGGATGGATGGATGAATGAACCCAACCAAGAGTGACACTTTAGAGCTCCATTTTCGGTTCTTCACTGACATTCTGTACTTCTGTTGCCCAGATCTCTCTGGGCATGAAAATACACCTGTTTGTCTTTCTGCTTCAGAAATATTACCCCTTTTCTTCATGCTATTATGTTGAAATTGCTTCCCAGATGATGGACAGTTTGCTTTTTTTCCCACTGGCTTACCTAACATGATCCTCTGTGGTTTCTAAGACATGTTACCAGTCTCCCTTCCTTTCCTTACTGATTTGCATTTAGCAAGTGAATGAAAGCAAGGAACTGCTTCAAAGGAGTTCAACTTCTAATGCGCTGCTCACAGGGCTGCCAGAAATTACAGGCGGTGCCTCAATGCAGTCTTCTGCAAATAGACATCTAAACACTACAGAAATCCATGCTTATGTAATTTTAAGGCTTTAAGTCAGAACAACAAGGAACTGTCATTGTTTTTTTTATCTATTCAACTCCCACAAATATGTCTGAGGTTGAATTGCCGCTGGTTGATCATTTTGGCTCAACATCTGAGTCCTGACTTTGGGGCCTGGGTAGATAGATAGAGGGCATCCAGAAAGCAATACTACCTGCTGTACTTTCAGCCTAACAATATATTTTTGTGATTAAGTGCTTTTGTGGTGCATGTTTGCATGCAGCCATTGGGGGTGTGTGTATGTGTGGGTGCGTGCTTAGTTGAAATATGGATGTTTTCTTTCATTCACCTTGAATGTAAAAGCAGCTCCCTGAATCGCCTCGGGGTACTTTTCAAATTCCCTGTGATATCACCCAGTTGATATCACACTCATTGAAGTATTATCACACTCAGTGAATTATGCACACTCATTTTCTAAATTCTGCAAAGAAAATTGTTGAATTCTCTGTGACATTTACCATAACTATGAAAATGTATGCTGTTTTTTTTCTCTTCTCCCACCCCTATCCCCTTTTCAAAAGTGTTCGTCTTCCCCTGGCTCCATCTCCTTGAGTGTTAAATGCTTTTAGAAAGCGTTCATTTTTATTATCAGCCATCTTGCTCTATTTTATTTGCTGCAGAATTATTCCATAGTCTAGTCTGTTTCTTGGCTATAAAAAGAGAATACCATTATTTGGTACATCCCAGTCATGAATCCGGGATACCATATCCGTCTCATGTGTGTTTTTAACTCAACAATATCAAAATCCTCTATAGACGGATATAATATACTCTAAATTCCTGAAGTAAAGGAAACACAGTGTATGGAGTCTTAATCTCTCCTTTTCTCATGATTGCCGCCACTTAAACATTTCCCTTGGCTTTCTATTAACAGGGGTATCCTAAAATCTCCCAGATAGATTGTAAAAACTGTAGTTTCCCCACAACCTACTCTCAGAGATTCTGATTCAGAAAGTCTGCGTTGGGACCTTGGAAGCTGCATTTCTAAGAAGTAATCCTATGGGGTTTGATGCAGGAAGCACAGGGATCACATTTTGAAAACCACTGATGACTGGATGAAATCCAACCTTTTAACATTGCACTACACCTTCTACCAACTATCTCCTAACACTCTCTTCTCTTTACCTGACACTGTCCTAAATGTTCACAGACCATCTTTTCTGACCTTCTCACCACCTCTCCAGAGGTCCCCATGCCCGTATCACTTCTTCATCTTTGCATGTGCTCGGAATGTCCTTTCCCTCTGCCCCGAGGGATCCCTACCCATTTGCAACATTTGCAATATCCCCTTCTTGGTGCAGCCAGAAGCTAGCAACTTCCTTTGTTATGAATGAATCAATGAATCAACAACCACTTATCAAATACCTGCTAAGTGCTAAATGCTTAAATATTTGCAATCTCATTTACTTCTCCAATCTTACAAGGACCATTTATCCTTCTCATTTTACAGATGAGGTCACTGAGTGCTGGAGATGATAAGTGACTTTTCTTAAAGTTAAAGTTAGTTATCGGGATGGATGATCAAACCCACCTCCAATGATTCCACAGTCAATACTCTTCCCTTCCCTTCACTGCCTTTCATAGCTCCTGTTCACTGAATTTCCTTATCATTTTATCTGTGACTCCCTGTGACCCTAATCAGACTCCACTGTACTTATTTCTTTATAGGCTTCCTTTATGTGCTATATGGTAATCTCTTCAAGGTCAGAGGCCAAGCTCTCTGCTCAGTAGCTAGACATAGTAGACATGCATTATGCTAGTTGAATGAATGAATGAATGATACACTGAGTAAATGTAAGCCTATATTACTGAGCACTTACTGTGGTGGATGTTGTCACTTTAAAGCCACTCAATATGCATTTCCCCTTTACAATAGCTTCCTGATTTAATACTGGGATATTATCTTTTCTGCATTGTATGTAATTTTGTAGGCAGTATAATTCTAGGCAACTCTCTTACACAAAAGAAACTGAAAAAGGAGAACTCTTGAGTGGTGACTCAAGGATTGGGGAAATTGTGTTAAGTTCCTTCATTTTAGCAGTGGCAACAGTTCAGATTATTGAGATAGCTTCAGGGCTCCTGTCTCCTACTTTCTGCAGCTTCTATGGTTCCCATCTATCCTCAAGGCCCATCCCCCAGCATCCCAGAGACCTCGTGAATCCTCCATGCCCAGGCAATAAATTCCCTTTTATAAGACACAGACATATTCTGCTGCTCTCAGTCAAAAATCATGACTGATAAGCCTGTTCTTCAGAGAAGCCATTTTAGCCTTCCTTGCTGCACAGTATGATTTTTACAAGCAAGCAAAACCTATGGAATAGAACTAGATAAGTAAAAATTGCATGCTAGCCTTAGGACGTGAGCTGTGATAAGCAACCTGTAACATCAAAAGGCTTTTAAAGGTGTGTTTTGAGTTGATTATTCGTGTTGCCCCTTCTTAACAGAGTGGAAGCAGGGTTTTCACTCTCATTTTGTAAGACAGGCCATTTATGATGTCCAGAGGCAATGTAAATTTGTGATTCATATTTATAAATGGCAATAGTGGCCACTGAGTTTGACATTATTTTCCCAAAGGGAATAATAAGATTTTATGAGTTTTTGCCAATATTTGCTTACTTGCAGATGTGATTAGACAAGAGCAAGTGCCTTCCTGGTGCAAACACTCTGTTAAGGGAAAACAAAGAATTGGAGTTCACAGCATAATAATAATAATCATAATAATAATAGCTTATAGAGATTAGTGTACTTTGAAAGGGAGTATTTACATGCCCAGATAAAAAGCTCAGATTTGAAAGGTGTTTTGTTGCTACACAGAATAAGAGATGAAACTATTTTCAATAAACCTAGTGGCTAATAAAAGCTCTCAAAGAAGAGGATATTCATTCATTCATTCTTTCATTCTTGGAACCAACATTTATTGAACACTGGATATGTGCTAGGTGCTGGGAATGAAAAGACGAACAAATACAGTCCTACAGAGGAGGTAATATCTGATCTGCATTTAGATAAATGAGCAGATTGTTTCAGCCCAAGTAGCAATAGCTTGGTACAGTGGAACCATTAATTCTATCTTTTTCTCAATCAATAATTTATCAGAAATATGCAGTTAGCTTCTTCTCTGAGCAAATTATTATGTTAGATCCTTTGACATAGGCGAAAGACACATCAAAGAAGCCTAAATCATGGATCCTGCCCTAGAGAAGTTTGTGGTCCATTTAGAGAGCTAATATGAAACTTCATAAAGTAAAAGGGAATGATAAGAGAGAATTTCTATCTCAGTAACTTGTGTAGTAAGTGCTGCAAGTGCTGTAAGAGTTCAGAGAAGTCAAGTTAGCTTATGATAGCACAATTGGGGAAGGAATCATGAAGGAAATGGGATTCAACATAGAAATGAAAGGAAAAAAAAAGCTCAGAACTGGAAAGTGAGCTTAGAGATATTTCATGCACTTCCTTGCCCTTGCCCTGCATCCTCTCTCCTAATTTTACAGATTAAGAATCTGAGATTCAGAAAAATTAAGTGATTTGTAGAAATGTAGACAGCTAGCAAGTTACAGAGCCAAGATGAAACTTACAATCTTAAAAGATTTTGATAGGAAGACAGAAAAGAGAGTTGTTGAGACTGTGTTGGGGAGTAGTGGGAAATTTAAATGCGTAGGTGGGGGAGGTGACCATGGAGGTTTTTAAAAGCAGGAAGAGTAGACAAGACTTGAGGTTGCAGGAAGGGAGATGTCATTGGAAAATTCTGAATGCACAGTGGTCCTACCAACTTGGGAAGCTGGTTTGGAAAGATGAAAAGCAGAAGACGATTAATTATAGACAAACTGAATTTGAGATTATAGCAATGAATCAGCAAACAAATATCCAGCTTTTTTCCAATATATTATAACATCAACAGTTGGCAACATTCAAGAGCTCTGACAATATTTACTTACCATTTAATGTTTCATCGCAGTCTAACATTTTAATGTTAAAAGGCTTCTCTTTCAGAAACCCAACCACAACAAAATGTAGCACCATTATATAAAAGAAGAATCTGGTAGGCACACTGCATTCTGAGTTCCAGCAACATACCTCCCTAGCCTCCAGCAACAACAAAGTTGGGTTTCCAGGCAAGGAGACAAAAGACCAAATTTACTAACATTCTTATGCAGAATTGCTCATGATGTCTTATTGAATAAAAAGCCATTTGAATGAATAGGTGAGTGGATGGAGGGGTAGACAGATAGACAAAAGAGTGAATATGAATGAAAAGTTACCATGGCAAAGTCTGGAAGATTATTAAAGAAATTTCTGAAACATTACCTTGCTCTAAGTAGCAAATTTTATGTTTTCCCTCAAAAGATAGAAACCTTTTCAAAAATGTATTTACTCTTCCAATGGATACCCAAAGGAAGAGGAAGAATGAGTTTCATTTGGATTTAGTTGGTGTCTGCTTGATGGCACTCTTCTAGATGGCACCTCTAGAGAGGGGTGATAAATCAGTTGACTGCATAATTCATAAACATAAGATTTGAAATAAGACATAAGTGTTTCAAAGGAACATTTTAAGCAAAGTAAATGGAGAATCCTTACTACATAATAATTTACTATTGATTGCATTTGAGAATATCAACAGGCACAACGCAACAGGTACACAGGATACACGGAGTTTGTCTTATAAATAGTACAATTTTCCACAAAGAAAAGTGAGTATAAAATGACAGTTAAAAAAAAAAACAACTTAGGAAAGTATAAGCACTTAGTAAGGTATATCACAGGAGTAGGTACTGAGAAACCAATGTTGATGTTTTACCATAATATTTGGCTTGTTCATCACAAATATTTAGCTTGTTAAGTCACATTTAATAATCATAAAATGTAATTACAGAGTAGTTAGCAATGTCATTTTAAGTTTATTTCAAATCAGCCAGATTTACTCTACACTGCATAGATATTAAATCACAACAGAGCTCTTAGAACAATCAATATTTAATTAACTTATAATTACTCATACTAACTGCCTTTTAAATGTAAATTAAATGCTACCATGTGACATTTAAAGGGATTATCATTTTTCCTATTAGGTCACTGTATATTATGCTTATTGCTAGTGGGAGTATTTGTAGTCTCAGAAGATGTATAAATTTGCAGAACATTAAGAAAAACAAGGCACTAATAACTGTGTTGTATTATCTTCTAAAGCCATAATTTAGAAGGAGAATAAATAACACATTTTTTTTATATTTAGCAATTCTGATCTTGTTCACAGGGACATACTGACTGCTTGCTGCTCAAACTTCCCAGGGCCTCAAAGGAATTCCCCCATTTACAACAAATGCCCTGGTACCCTGCTGCGACCAGTCAGGGTCCAGGTGTGAACAGATTGCACTGATCCAGTTAGATGATGCTCTCGCTTATAGATTCCATTCCCTTGAAAGCTGTAGAAATTTTTTCAGGCCTCGGGGTGCCATTGAGAAGGAAGCTGTTTCAGTGTACTAATTGGTACTCTACTGGTTAGAAAGCATCTATTAAGTATGTATCCAGAGTGGCAGGACTAAGGAACAAGAGATAGCTTCAGCTAGTAGATTGGAAATGGCTTCTAATTCGATTGTTAATTTCTGAGAGGGCTAGTAATCAGTCTTATATCTTTGGTATCCTTCATGGCATCTAGATCTGTGACTGGTTTATTGCGAGCACGCTTCTATTACTTAATTTGCTACACAATGGGAAATCCCAACAATTTATTTTTAAGGAAGGTCCCTTACATTCAACACCAACCACTCTAGCACTAGAATCAAGCCACAGTTAAGAAAACTGAATTCAAAGATTCCTATGAAATCAGGAGATCCCAGGGAAATGCTACAGTTTTCAACAGGGAGACCTATGCCCTAGCTACTAGAACATGAATTCCAATGAGAACAGCACCTGGCTGTAGCTTCAGGAGAGGCTCCATTTGCAGAGATGTCCTCAGGTGACATAAATGTCCAATGGTATATGGCTACTGACACTGTGTTCCAATATTACAGATATAAGAGGGATAACTGGAGACCATGGTGACTAGGAAGGCAGGCCTCATCTATAGGGAACAACTGTTACTAACTCTAGCCAACTGTTAGCATACCTTCTAAATTTTTCAAAAAATTATGGAAATCCAGATTTTTATGTGAAATCAGATCATATGGCAACTAATCTGAATTTTTTTCAAGTATGAGTTTCCATTGTACAAGCAACATGAATCACAACTTTGCATTCTATGTGGCTCATGGTGGTTAGTTAGCAACCTCTACTCTGTTGTGTCTAACACAAACCCTTCACTCCAATCCAACAGCTTCCCAACAGATCTCCAAGCCCCTTACTGCTGCTCCACACCTGAACACCTGCCATTTTTCTCCACTACTTCTAGATCTGAATACATCATTCACTGGCTTGAATTTCTTCTGAGCTTCCCTGTTGTCTGGAATAAAGTCCAAATCTTTGGTGAACTCCATTAGGTCCTATCTACAGTCTTAACTGTAACTACCCCAGAGCTCAAGGTTCCTGTATCAAAAAACTCCAAACAATTCACAGCTTCCCAAGTATGCCATGACATTTTGCACACATATGTGCATGCACATGCTATTCTAAGTGCAATGCCTCCCTGCTCCTGCTCCCTCTGCCTGGACGATCCCCACTTAGTCCCCAAGCCTCACAGTCAATGACTCCTTTTCCATGAAGATTTCCCTACTTGTACTGATAGTTTCTCCTTAGCTCCTTTAGCATTTATTACATCAGATTGTAAATATGTATTTATTTGTCTCTCCTTATCAGACTGTGAATTCTTTGGGAGCGAAGAATAATTCTTTCCATCTTTGCATTCTCTGTGCCTAATAAAGTGCCTGGTTTTTATTAATATTTTATGAATAAATGCATAAATCCAATATTGACACCTTGATATTTTATTGGAACAGATTTTGTAAAATATGAACTGTATTTAGGGAGTATGTGTAGATATGTATGTGTTCATGGAAGAAGTGAGTTAATAAGTAAACCTATCAGCCAAAATATAGCAGATGGGCTATAAGAAATACATGCCAGGTACTGGACATTCCAGAGATATGCTGAAATGGCATTGAAGCAGGGCTGAAGAAGACTGTAACAGAAGCCTGGCATTAAGGCCACGAATGAATGGCCATGAGATAAGTGCCAATATAAAAGTCTGAGAGACTGAAAAGCAGCCTGTGGGAGAGTGAAATACTGCTCTAAGCATTCCATATCCTGTCATCAAGTAGAAGTGTCTCTGGAATTTTGAACCTGCCCCTGAGACCCACCCATGAGAAAAGGAAATACGGATGGGTTGGCAGATGTGCTGGGGGAGACAGGGATGAGGCTGGATGAAGGGTGATGATTGTGCTATGGCCTAAATGCTGAACAGGCGATCTGGACTTTGGTTTACACCGACTCAGTGTGAACCTCAGGCAAAGCAAGCACAGCATGTAAACTCTCTTGGCCTTTATGTCTCCATTTGTAAATAAAGGATCTTGATACAATATTCTGAAGATCCATTCCAACTCACTAGTCTGTGATTCTATTTAGTCACGAATGTCTAAACCACATCTGGGGGAAACTTCTCTGAGTCTAGAATTGCTCAACCCTAGGGGTTGAAAAGACACAGACGTACTGCAATAATACCAGAAGGTGAGCTCTGTGGGGTCAGGGATTTTCATCTGTTAGGTTCACTCCTACAAGACCTGTATCCAGCATAGTAACTGGCACATACTAGGCTCTCAGTAAACATTTGTTGATTAATGAATTGGGGAAGTATCTCACAAAGACACTCCAAACCCTATTCTAAGCCTGGACAGGCTGTCTACATGCCAGTCTTAGCAATAAGCTTGTGTGTGTGTGTGTGCGCGCGCGTGCACGCGTGTGTGTCTGTGTGTATTCACCGGGAAATCTAGGTTATTCTTTCCTGTACCAACTTTTGGCAAAACTCCTTCTCATTGCGTTTTGGAACAATTCTATGCAGTGTGTGGTTATTTGTGCCACACAACTACAGCATGAATGTGGACACAGCCATGTGTCAAATGAGTCTCATTCTGTCCTATATCTACCCCCAAATGTCCATCAAGACTCTCCTAGGCATTGTAGGTTCCATTCCTGGGATCAAAGTGAGCCCAGACAAATGGATAATAGCACCTTTCTCCCTAGAAAGTATGGTCTAAACAATTCTAGCTCAGCAGTTTTCAAACTGTGCTCTTCATGGCCCTTGAATTCCATGAAATCACATGGAGAACTGAGTGGGTAGGGCTCTGAGCTCTCCATCTCCTGCACTAACTGGAGAAATATGTTTATCTACCATGTGCCGAGCTTCCCATAAACTTTTTAATTTGAAGAAAGAATTCACTGTTTTAAAAATGTTTGAAAACCCTTGAATGTTCTACTCAAAATGTCCAAATGCCTATAGGTGAATAACAGTAATAGCTAATACTAAAGAGCACTTACTATGTGCTATGTTCTGATCTAAGAACGTTACATGTATTCATTCATTTAATCCTCACAACATCCCTAAGGCATAGGTATTGCTATTACTCTCAGTTTTCAGATGCAGGGGCACAAAGAGGTTAGAAAACTTTCTCAAAGTCATGCATAGCTAGTAATTAAATTAGCAAGACTGACATTCAAAGTGAGGCTCCAGAATTCATGTTCTCTTTTTTTTTCGGTACGCGGGCCTCTCACTGTTGCGGCCTCTCCTGTTGCGGAGCACAGGCTCCGGAGGCGCAGGCTCAGCGGCCAGGGCTCACGGGCCGAGCCACTCTGCGGCATGTGGGATCCTCCCGGACTGGGGAACGAACCCGTGTCCCCTGCGTTGGCAGGCGGACTCTCAACCACTGTGCCACCAGGGAAGCCCCAGAATTCATGCTCTTAACGACTCTATTATACTACCTAGGAAAAGTCAAAAGTAAGCACTCTCTGCTGGCTTCAAAGTAGGTTTTGCTTCTGGAAATCTCTCTAATAATTTTTGCATGATCCTCCTTGATAGACAAAATTTTCAGATTAAAAACAAAAGCATTATCTGCCCTGGAACTTTAAAACTGCATCTTGCTTGACTTCCCTCAAACTCGTGGAATTAACAAATTGATATGGGACTTGAGTCCCCATGCCATTTGCTCCCCCTTAATATGGGGCAGCACCTCTGTTGTACACCTAACTGGCTCTGGCCCTTTAAGGCAACCCAAATACTCAGGTGCCACATACTTATCAATGAATAATGACAAGCTAAAAATACCCTAAGTTACTCCTGGCAATCCCCCTAGATCCTGCTTGCTTGTACCTCACCTGCTGCCTCTCTAAACCCTATCTCCATTCTGCTGTGAACTCTTGGCTCTGAAACCCTATTCCATCTTGCTCCAGGACCCATGGGCTTAGTGTTGCTTCTTGGCTTGCCAAAACCTGATGGGCTCAGATTTGGCTTGTTTCTATGGCTCTCTCAGCCAAGTACTGTCTCATGTTTGAATCCTGCTGTAGTCCCTGTCCTTTGGAATACAATTTCCAACACTAACCAGTGTCCTGGTCTAGGATGCCCAAGCCCCTCTCCTTCAGCGCTGTATGCAGACGTTGCCCTCCTCATTTTAGCCTAAAATCTAGTTTATCCCAATTCACTGTGCAGGAGCTTTTAGCATTCGCCGCAGCCAGAGTGGGGTCATTTATAACATGATTGGAGCAACTGAGTAATGACAAGGTGAGACTGAATGAGTCTTTTATTTTTAGAAACTCTAAAAAATGAGTAAGAAGATTGTAAAGAAACCCAAGGAAAGGTAATTGTATTGCCTCACTTCCAACCTGTTACAACTGTAAAGAATTTTTAAAGAGGGGTTTCAAAACCAAGGCTCAGAGAATTGAAAACTGAAGATGTGCTATGGAAAGGTTCTCACCACTGGGGGATGGGTCACTGGAGGAAGCCCTCCCCTAGATATTAATACACTTATACATTTAGTACTTTATGTAACCTCAGAAATTTAATGAAGTAATTTTTAAAAATTCAGATATTTACGATTCACCTGGCTGCTACTAATCCTCCACTCTTCAAGGAGAGCACGAATCATAGAAAATGGCCTGGATGAATCTTGCTGCATGTGGATTTCCAAGCATTTGTAACTGTATTTTCTAGCCCTAAAAGTCATTCAACGGGATGCACAACTATTAACTCCAAAGAGTCATAGGAAGTTAAACTGGGGTTAGGGTGCTTATAAATTACACTCTATTAGAATAAGAGAGACATGGAGTGCCCTATGCTCTCCACTAACCTATGCTGATTTGAATCCAAGTGTAATAGTGACAAAATCGATATGCCTGGCAGTTATGCTTTAAAGGCATCATCTGAGTGGCATTTTGCAATAAATGATTAGCTGAATAGCTTGCTCCCTGCTGAGCCAGTAGAGTTTGTTTTGTTTTATTAGTTATTAGTCTGCAACATTTACAACATGCGACTGCTGAAAGAGACGCAGGATGTACTCATACTTCGAACAAAGAATAGAAGGGGTATGTAAGGGCTTTGAGCATATTTGTTTTTCTTTCAGAAGAATAGGTTAGGCAGAGGAGTCATGAGCTTTTATTGAAGCCCTACTAGTTCTAGACACTGCCCAAGGCATTTGTCATGGTCATGAAAATGTCTCTCAGATCTCTGTGAGGAGAAGGATTGATCTAGGCCTCAGCAGCTACATTGTAAAATCTATCACTGCCTTCTCTAGAGCTGCTTCTAACCAACTGATTATGGTTGGATATTGAGGTGGGTCCATTTCTAGAAGAGGAGGAACTCCTCTGGTGGGAGACTTTGGCTCAAGGACTTTCTTAGACCTATGCTGCAATCTAAGACTCTTCCACCCATGCCTCCTTCCTTCCTTCTCTCCTTCACAAGAGTAATATCTGCACTACCTTCTGATGTCTCTTCCAACTACCCTTCCTTCACTCCTTACCCACTTTCTCTTACAGTCATTCCTCTAATAAATCTATTGCATATCTAATCCCATTTTAGGGTCTGCTTCTCAGATGACCCAGACTTACACAATAGTTTTTGTTTTTGTTTTTGTTTTTTCTGCAGTACGCGGGCCTCTCACTGTTGTGGCTTCTCCACTTGCGGAGCACAGGCTCCGGACGCGCAGGCCCAGAGGCCATGGCTCACGGGCCCAGCCGCTCTGCGGCACGTGGGATCTTCCCGGACCGGGGCATGAACCAGTGTCCCCTGCATCGGCAGGCGGACTCTCAACCACTGCGCCACCAGGGAAGCCCCACAATAGTTTTATATACACTGATTTAGTTTACTCCTTACAAAAAGCTTATGAAATAGCTTATTAATCGAACTAATTTTAAAGCATATAAAACTGATTCTTTTAAAGAAGAAAACATGTTCAAGAAATGGTAACAGGTGGGAAGAGGTCTAATTTTTGTGTGTCTGAAAAGTCCAGGGGAAAACCCTCAGGCATGGCTGGGTCTAAAGACTCGATCCATGTCATCAAGAATTACTTTCTATAAAGAGAGATGATGGCGGAAGAGTAAGACGCGGAGATTACCTTCCTCCCTACAGATACACCAGAAATACATCTACACGTGGAACAACTCCTACAGAACACCTACTGAACACTGGCAGAAGACCTCAGACCTTCCAAAAGGCAAGAAACTCCCCACGTACCTGGGTAGGGCAAATGAAAAAAGAAAAAACAGAGACAAAAGAATAGGGACGGGACCTGCACCAGTGGGAGGGAGCTGTGAAGGAGGAAAGGTTTCCACACACTAGGAAGCCCCTTCGTGGGCGGAGACTGAGGGTGGCGTAGGGAGGAAGCTTCGGAGTCGCGGAGGAGAGCACAGCAACAGGGGCGCAGAGGGCAAAGCGGAGAGATTCCCGCACAGAGGATCGGCGCCGACCGGCAACCACCAGCCAGAGAGGCTTGTCTGCTCACCCGCTGTGGCGGGCGGGGCCTGGGAGCTGAGGTTCAGGCTTCGGAGGTCAGATCCCAGGGAGAGGACTGGGGTTGGCTGCGTGAACACAGCCCGCAGGGGGTTAGTGCACCACGGCTAGCCGGCAGGGAGTCCGGGAAAAGTCTGGACCTGCCGAAGAGGCAAGAGACTTTTTCTTCCCTCTTTGTTTCCTGGTGCACGAGGAGAGGGGATTAAGAGCGCTGCTTGAAGGAGCTCCAGAGACGGGCGTGAGCCGCGGCTAACAGCACGGACCCCAGAGACGGGCCTGAGACGCTAAGGCTGCTGCTGCCACCACCAGGAAGCCTGTGTGCAAGCACAGGTCACTCTCCACACCTCCTCTCCCGGAGCCTGTGCAGCCCACCAACGCCAGGGTCCCGGGATACAGGGACAACTTCCCCGGGAGAACGCACGGCGCGCCTCAGGCTGGTGCAACGTCCCGCCGGCCTCTGCCGCCGCAGGCCCTCCCCGCGCTCCGTGCCCCTCCCTCCCCCGGCCTGAGTGAGCCAGAGGCCCCGAGTCAGCGGCTCCTTAACCCCGTCCTGTCTGAGCAAAGAACAGACGCCCTCCGGCGACCTACACGCAGAGGCGGGGCCAAATCCAAAGCTGAGCCCCTGGGAGCTGTGCGAACAAAGAAGAGAAAGGGAAGTCTCTCCCAGCAGCCTCAGGAGCAGCGGATTAAATCCCCACAATCAACTTGAGGTACCCTGCATCTGTGGAATACATGAATAGACAATGGAATCATCCCAAATTGAGGAGGTGGACTTTGAGAGCAAGATTTATTTATTTTTCCCCCTTTTCCTCTTTTTATGAGTGTGTATGTGTATTCTTCTGTGTGAGATTTGGTCTGAATAGCTTTGCTTTCACCATTTGTCCTAGGGTTCTGTCTGTTGTTGTTTTTTTTTTTTTTTTTTTTTAACTTTTAAAACAATTTTCTATCTTAATTATTTTTTAATAACCTTATTTTATTTTATCTTACATTATTCTATTTTATCTTTCTTCCTTTCTTTCTTCCTTCCCTCCCTCCTTTCTTTCTCTCTTTCTTTCTTTCTTTTTCTTCCTTTCTTTCTTTCTATCTTTCTTTATACTTTTTCTCCCTTTTATTCTGAGCCGTGTGGATGAAAGGCTCTTGGTGCTGCAGCCAGGAGTCAGTGCTGTGCCTCTGAGGTGGGAGAGCCAACTTCAGGACACTGGTCCACAAGAGACCTGCCAACTCCACGTAATATCAAATGGCGAAAATCTCCCAGAGATCTCCATGTCAGCACCAGCACCCAGCTTCACTCAATGACCAGCAAGCTACAGTGCTGGACACCCTATGCCAAACAACTAGCAAGACAGGAACACAACCCCACCCATTAGAAGAGAGGCTGCCTAAAATCAGAATAAGTCCACAGACACCCCAAAACACACCACCAGACGTGGACCTGCCCACCAGAAAGACAAGATCCAGCCTCATCCATCAGAACACAGGCACTAGTCCCCTCCACCAGGAAGCCTAAACAACCCACTGAACCAACTTTAGGCACTGGGGACAGACTCCAAAAACAATGGGAACTACGAACCTGCAGCCTGCAAAAAGGAGACCCCAAACACAGTAAGATAAGCAAAATGAGAAGACAGAAAAACACACAGCAGATGAAGGAGCAAGATAAAAACCCACCAGTCCTAACAAATGAAGAGGAAATAGGCAGTCTATCTGAAAAAGAATTCAGAATAATGATAGTAAAGATGATCCAAAACCTTGGAAACAGAATTAACAAGCACCTAGAAGAACTAAAGATGAAACAAGCAACAATGAACAACACAATAAATGAAATTAAAAATACTCTAGATGGGATCAATAGCAGAATAACTGAGGCAGAAGAACGGATAAGTGACCTGGAAGATAAAATAGTGGAAATAACTACTGCAGAGCAGAATAAGGAAAAAAGAATGAAAAGAACTGAGGACAGTCTCAGAGA
>RJWK010039501.1:0-20356 GCA_004363435.1 Platanista minor | reverse complement strand
AAAAAAAAGATAATGTATGGAATGCGAGAAAATATTTTCAAATCATATATCTGATAAGGGAATAATATCCAGAATAGAAAAAGAACTCCCACAACTCAGAACAAAACAAACAGCCCAATTCAAAGATGGGCAAAGGGACCTCCCAGGTGGTCCAGTGCTTAAGACTCCAGGCTCCCAATGCAGGCGGCCCGGATTCAATCCCTAGTCAGGTAACTAGATCCCGCATGCCACAACTAAAGATCCGGAGTGCCGCAACTAAAGATCTCGTATGCTGCAACAAAGATCTTGCACGTGGCAACAAAGATCCTGCATGCTGCAACTAAGACCCGGCACAGCCAAATAAATAAATATTAAAAAAAAAAAGATGGGCAAAGAGCTTGAATACATATTTCTTCAAAGAGAATATATACAAGTAGCCAATAAACACATCATTAGTCATTAGGGAAATGCAAATCAAAATCACAATGTGATACAACTTCATACTTATTAGGATGGCTATGATAAAAAATGGAAAATAACAAGTGTTGTTGAGGATGTGAAGAAACTGGAACTCTAGTCAGTTTATGACAAAGGAGACAAGAATATACAATGAAGAAAGGACAGTCTCTTCAATAAATGGTGCTGGGAAAACTGGACAGCCACATGCAAAAGAATGAAACTAAACCACTATCTTACACCATACACAAAAATTAACTCAAAATGGTTAAGACTTAAACGTGATACCTGAAACCATAAAACATCTAGAAGAAAATATGAGTGGTAAGCTCCTTGACATTGGTCTTGGTGATGATTTTTTGAATCTGACAGCAAAAGCAAAAGCAACAAAGGCAAAAATCAACAAGCGTTGACTACATCAAGCTAAAAAGCTTGTGCACAGCAAAGGAAATTATCAATTATCAAAATGAAATTATCAATTATCAAAATTATCAAAATGAAAAGCTTGTGCACAGCAAAGGAAATTATCAATTATCAAAATGAAAATTATCAATTATCAAAATTATCAAAATGTATCAAATCATACATCTGAAAAATACAAAGAACTCATACAACTCAATAGCAAAAAACAAACAAACAAACAAACAAACAATCTGGGCTGAAGATCTGAACAAGACATTTCTCCAGAGAAGACATACAGATGACCAACAGGTACATGAAAAGATGATCAACATCATTAATCATCATGGAAATGCAAATCAAAACCACAATGAGATATCACCTTACACTTGTTAAAATGACTATTACAAATAAAAAAACAAACACACACAAGAAATAACAGTTGTTGGCAAAGATGTGGAGAAAAAGGAACACGTGCACTGTTGGTAGGAATGTAAATTGATGCAACCACTATGTAAAACAGTATGGAGGTTCCTCAAAAAATTAAAAATAGGACTACCATATGATCCAGCAGTTCCACTTCTGGGTATTTATCCAAAAAAACCCAAAAATACTAATTTGAAAAGATACATGCACCCCCATGTTCATTGCAGCATTATTTACAATAGCTCAGATATGGAAACAATGTAACTGTCCATCAATGGATGAATGGATAAAGAAATATATATTATTCAGTCATTAAAAAGAATGAAATCTTGCAATTTGCAACAACATGGATGGATCTTGAGGGCATTGTGCTAAGTGAAATAAGTCATACAGAGAAAGACAAATACCATATGATCTCTCTCATATGTGGAATCTGAAAACAATAACAACAACAACAATCTCCAAGCTTACAGATACAGAGACCAGACTGGTGGTTGCAAGAGGCAAAGAGGAGTTTCAAGAGGTGGGGAGTAGGGGTGGGAGAAATGCGTGAACTGTTTGGGTTTTTTTTTAGTTTAAATAATTTTTTTTAAAGGAAATTGGAACTTTTGTATATTGCTGGTGGAAAGGTAAAAATGTTTGCAGCTACTGTGGGAAATAGTTTGGTGGTTTCTCAGAAAGGTAAACATAGAATTACCATATGATACAAAAACTCCACTCCCAAAGAAATTGAAAGCAGGGACGCAAACAGATACTTGTACACCAATGTTCACAGCAGCATTATTCACAATAGCCAAAAGGTAGAAATGACCCAAGTGTCCATCAACAGATGAATGGATAAATAAAATTTGGTATATTATATACATGCAATGGAATATTATTCAGCCATAAAAAGGAATAACGTTCTGATATATGCTACAGTAAATATGAATCTTGAAAACATTATGCTAAATGAAATAAGACAGAAAAGTTCAAATATTGTACAATTACACTCATATAAGGTACGTACAATAGGCAAATTCATAAAGACAAAAAGGGGGCTTCCCTGGTGGTGAAGTGGTTAGGAATCCGCCTGCCAATGCAGGGGACATAGGTTCAAGCCCTGGTCCAGGAAGATCCCACATGCCGTGGAACAACTAAACCCATGCACCACAACTACTGAGCCTGAACGCTAGAGCCTGCAAGCCACAACTACTGAGCCCACATGCCACAACTACTGAAGCCTGCACGCCTAGAGCCTGTGCTCCACAACAAGAGAAGCCACCGCAATGAGAAGTCCGCGCACTGCAACCAAGAGTAGCCCCCGCTTGCCTCAACTAGAGAAAGCCAACACGCAGCAACAAAGACCCAATGCAGCCAAAAATAAAGATAAATAAATTTATATTTTAAAAAAGACAAAAAGTAGAATAGAGTTTACCAGGGCTGTTGGGAAGGGACAATGGAGAATTACAGTTTAATAGGTACAGAGTTTCTCTTTGGGATGATGAAAAAGTTCTAGAAATAAATAGTGGTGAAGATTATACAACATTGTGAATGTACTTAATGGCAATGAATTGTACACTTTAAAATGGTAAATTTTGTGTTATATATTTTTTTGCCATAAAAAATGCAAAAAGAAAATCAAAGGCCAAAGGAGAAATTCAGAAAATATATTTCAACCCACATAACAAAGGCCTGATTTACCTAGGATACAAACAGCTTTTACAAAGCAATAAAAAAGAGAAAGAGAAATAGAAAACTAAGCAAAGGACATGAGCAGTACACACACACACACACACACACACACACACACACACACACGAAAATAAATGTATGTGACTTCTAAGTATATTAGAAAGCTTAGGGAATTCCCTGGTGGTCCAGCGGTTAGGACTTTGCACTTCCACTGCAGGGGGCACGTGTTCGATCCCTGGTTGGGGAAGTAAGATCCGCATGCCACACAGCACAGCCAAAACAAAAATAAACAAACCAAAAAAGCTTAACCCTACTCATGATAAAAAGATCGTATTAAGATACCACTCTTTTCCTATAAAGATGGCAATATCAGAAAGTTTGATAATATATTGTTTTGCCGAGGCTGTAGAGAAACACTCTCATATTTTGTTGTTGGATTGTAAATTGGTATATTTTTTGTAAGGCAACTTATCAAAAAAATTTTAAAGTGTGCTCACTTTGGCAGCACACATACTAAAATTGGAACAATACAAAAGATTAGCATGGCCCCTGCGCAAGGGTGATTCGCAAATTCGTGAAGCGTTCCATATTTTTGAATGCATGTATAACTGAACCACTTTGCTGTACACCTGAAACTAACACAACATTGTAAATCAACTATACTCCAATAAAAATTTTTTAAAAAAGAAAAGAAATTTTAAGTATGTATGCCTTTTTATTGGTAAGTAACAGAAAACCCAACTCCAATAGGCTTAAACAATAAAGAGGATTTATCAGTTCAAATAACTGCAGATTCCAGGGGATGAGTGAGCTTTGAAATTGGTTTGATTTTGTGGATCAACAATATCACCAAGGACCTAATTTCCTGCCATCTGTCAGTTCGGTCGTCCAAAGTGCGAGCTCCACTGTAAATCTGACTCCCTTCTTGGTAGCAAAAGGGCTGCAGCACTTGAAGTCTTCACATCAGCTACACCATACTGTCCAAAAGAAGAGACAAAGCTGGCTTTTGTTCTCTCTCAGAAGAGCAAAGAAAAACAAAAACAAAAAAAAAACCCTTCTTCCCCCAAATACTTCAAAAAATATCCTCTAACATTTCACTGACTTGCATCATTGGCCCATTCCTGAAATTTCCCCTTGACAGGACAATAGTATGCATTGATTGGCTAAGACCTGGGTTGCTTGAACCAATAACTGAGGCATGGGGGATGGACTTACCCTGATTGGGTTACATGTGTGGTGTACCCCCTTCCAGAAGCTGGGAGTGAGATCAATTCTACCCCCTTCAAACTTTATGACTGCTAAACAATGGGGAAGATATGGAATGGATGTTGGGCAGGGAATAACATCAACCACTATATACTTTGATACAGCAACCATACTTCTAGGAATTTATCCTAAAAATATGCTGACCCATGTGTACAAATAAGTATGTTCAGGGAGATCGTTTGTAATAACAGGATATTGGAAACAACCAAAATGCCTGGGACTGGTTAAGTAAATTATGATGTAGCCATACAAAAGAATAAGGCAGATGTAAATGTATTGATATGACACAATCTCAAAAATATATTAAGTGAAAAAAGCAGAGTGAATAGCCTGCTACTCTTTGTGACAAAAAGAGAGAAGAAATGGATATATGGATATGATATATTTTAAGTGAAAAAAGTATGATAAACTCCCATTTTCATCAATAACCAGACAGATATATATCCAAACGCATCTGCACACACACATATATACACATTTATACTTGTATATCCATGGTTTGCATAGAATATATCTGGAGGATAAACAAGAAACTGACAGTGGGGCTCTCTGCAAAGGGAACCAAGGGAACTAAGGAATAGGGGTAATATATAACTTTAATTGTACATCCTTTTATATTGCTTGAGTTGTTTTTTACCATGTGCATGTATTTTTAGTTAAAAAACAAAAATATTTATTAGTTATAGGTTTCTGTTTTTTACCTGTCAGATTGTCAAAGATAAAAATATTTTTAATAGTTTTATTGGGCAAGATGGCATAGTAGGGAGACTCTGAGCTCACTTCCTCTCACAGCCACACCAAAATTACAACTATTTACAGAGTAACTATTGATGAGAAAGACCAGAATCTAGCAGAAAAGATCTTCTACAACTAAAGACATAAAAAAGGAACCACAATGAGATGAGTAGGAGGGGCAGAGTCACAGTATAGTCAAGACCCACACCCCAGGGTGGACAACCCACAGATGGGAGAATAATTACAATTGCAGAGGTTCTCCCCGTGGAGAAAGGGGTCTGAGCCCCACATCAGGCTCCCCAGCCCAAATGTTCAGCATCAGGAAGATGATCCCCCAGAAAGTTTGGCTTTGAAGGCCAGTGGGGCTTACTTTCAGGGGAGCCAGAAGGCTGTGGGAGACAGAGATTCCATTCTTAAAGGGTGCACACAAAAAATCTCGTACACTCCGGGACCCAGGGCTGCAGCAGTAATTTGAAAGGAGCCTGGGTCAGACCCACCTGCTGATCTTGGAGAGTCTCCCAGAGAGGCAGGAGGCAACTGGAGGTCACCCTGGGGACACAGACACTGGTGCTGGCAAGCACCATTTTGGAATACTCCCTCTAGTTTATTAGCCTGGGGACCCAGCCCCGCCCCTGCCCACCAGCCTATAGGCACCCATACTGGGATGCTTCAGGCCAAGCAACTAGCCAGGCAGGGACAGCCCCACCCACGATCAGGCAAGGTGCCTTAAGACCCCCTGAGCCCACAGCTTCCCCTGGACACAGCCCTATCAACAGAGGGCCCAGGACCCAGCCCCATACACCAGAGCACAGGCACTAGACCCAGGACCCCCAGGGTCCTGCAGCTAGAGACTGCAGGACCCAGCTCTGCCCACCAGTGGTCAGGCACCAGCCTTAGGACACCCTGGGACCTGGACCCACCCACCAGTGAGCAATCTCTAGCCTTGGAACCAGCCTCACCCACCAGTGGGCAGATACCTGCCCAAGGACAACTGCAGCCCCACAGCCTGCTATGGCAGGACTCAGACCACCCACCAGCAGGCTGGCACTAGCCCTGGGACCCACTGGGCCACGCCCTCACCCACCAGCAGGCCAACACCAGCTCTGAGACATCTTGAGGCCCTCAGCCAGCTGCTCTAGAATCCATCCTCAATCACCAGTGGGCTGACACAAGCTTCAGGACACCCCAGACCCTGCAGCCATGTCAAGAACTGGCCTCACCCACCAGTAGTCAGACCCCAGCTCTGGGACCCATGGGCCCTTCAGCCAGAGACCCCAGGACCTGGTTCTACCCACCAGTGGGCTGGCACTAGCCCCAGGACCCAGCTTCACCCACTGGCGAGTGGGCACCAGTGGCGAGATCTCCTGGACTCAAACCCCACCAACCAATGGGTGTACACCAGCCCCAGGATCACCACAGCCCCACAGCCTGCCCTGTCAGGACCCAGCTGAAACACCAGCAGGCAGAGAGCAGCCCTGGGAACCCCACAGACCATGACCCTTCCCACCAGCAGGCCAACTCCAGCTCTGGGACACCTTGGGCTCCTCAGCCAGTAGCTCTGGAATCCATGCCAGTGGGCTGACACCAGCTTCAGGACACACAGGACCCTGAAGCTGGAGACACCAAGACCTGGCTCCACATACCAGTGAGCTGGCACTAGCCCTGGGACCCCCTGGGCCCTAGCCACACCTACTAGCAGGCCAACACCAGCTCTGAGATGCCTTGGACTACTCAGCCAGCCACCCCAGGATCTAGCCCTATTCACCAATGGGCCAGTACCAGCATTGGGACACCTGGGAACCTGCAGCCAGCAATGTCAGGAACCAGCCTCACTCACCAAGAGGCCAACACTAGATCCAGGAACTCCAACCCCACAACCACCCACACTAGAACAAGGTTCTGCCCACCAGTGAGCAAGCACTAGCCTGGGACCCCCCCAGGGTCCCTCAGCCAGGATCTCATGACCTGGCCCTGCCAACCAGAAGCTGGTAGCCTCCATGCAACACAGGGCCTGACAACCAACCAAACCAGCGGTGAGCCATGCCTATGAGACCACCCACAGTAGTCAGCCCACCATAACAGAAGGACCCACCCAGCCAACATAGGGGGCACCCCTAGAGCATATAGCTCTGGTGATAACAGGGAGGTGTGCTGCTGGGACACACAGGATGTCTCCTACAAAAGGCCACTTCTCCAGGGTTAGGAAACATAACCTACCAGATACACAGAAATAAAAACAGCATGTTAGGCAGAATGAGGTGACAGAGGAACATGTTCCAGATGAAGGAACAATATAAAACTGCAGAAGAAAAACTAAGTGAAATGGAGATAGGCAATCTACCCAATAAAGAGTTCAAGGTATTGATTATAAAGATGATCAAAGAACTCAGGATAAGAATAGATGAAGAGAGTGAGAAGTGAGAAGTTTTTAACAAAGAGTTAGAAAATATAAAGAAGAACCAGGGCTTCCCTGGTGGCGCAGTGGTTGAGAGTCCGCCTGCCGATGCAGGAGACATGGGTTCATGCCCCGGTCCGGGAAGATCCCACATGCCACGGAGAGGCTAGGCCCATGAGCCATGGCTGCTGAGCCTGCGCGTCCGGAGCCTGTGCTCCGCAACGGGAGAGGCCACAACAGTGAGAGGCCCGCGAACCGCAGACAATAATAATAATAATAATAAAGAAGAACCAAACAGATGAAGAATACAAGTGAAATGAAAAATACACTAAAAGGAATTAACAGTAGACTAAATGATACAGATGAATGGATCAGCAAGCTGGAAGACAGAGTAGGGGAAATCACTGAAGCAGAACAGAAAAAGGAATAAAAAGAAATGAGGACAGTTTAAGAGACCTCTGAAACAACATCAAGCATACTAACATTCACATTACAGGGGTCCCAGGAGGAGAAGAGAGAGAGAAAGGGACAGAGAACATATCTAGAAGACATAATAGCTGAAAACTTCCCTATCCAGGGAAAGGAAACAGAGAGCCAGGTCCAGGAAGCACAGGGTCCTAAACAGCATCAACCCAAGGAGGACCACACCAAAACATATTGTAATTAAGATGGCAAAAATTAAAGATAAAGACAGAATATTAAAAGCAGCAAGGGAAAAGTAACAAATACCATACAAAGGAATTTCCATAAATCTATCAGCTAACTTTTCAGCAGAGGCCTTTCAGGCGAGAAGGGAGTGGCACAATACATTTAAAGTGAAGAAAAGGAAAAACCTACAACCAAGACTACTCTACCCAGCAAGGCTTTCATTCAGATTTGATGGAGAGAGCAAAAGTTTTACAGATAGGCAAAAGCTAAATGAATTCAGCACTACTAAGCCAGCTTTACAAGAAATGTTAAAGGGACTTCTCTAAGTGAAAAAGAAAAGGCCAGGGCTTCCCTGGTGGCGCAGTGGTTGAGAGTCCACCTGCTGATGCAGGGGACATGGGTTCATGCCCTAGTCCGGGAAGATCCCACGTGCTGTGGAGCAGCTAGGCCTGTGAGCCATGGCCGCTGAGCCTGCGTGTCCGGAGCCTGTGCTCCGCAACGGGAGAGGCCACAGCAGTAAGAGGCCCGCGTACCGCCAAAAAAACAAAAAAAAAAGGCCACAGCTAGAAACATGAAAATTACTAAAGGGAAAAACTCACTGATAAAGACAAATATAGTAAAGGTAGTAAACCATCCACGTACAAAGCTGTAGGAAAGTCTTAAAATAAAAGTACTAAAATAATCTATATCCACAGTAAGTCATTAAAGACTACACAAGACAAAAAGATGTAAACTATGACATCAAAAAAGCAATAATAGGGAGAAGGGAGTAAAAACGCAGGGCTGTTAAAATGCATTTGAAATTAAGAGATAAGCAGCTTAAAGTAATCATATATATGTGTATCTATATTGATATATATATGTATATATATATATATATATATATATATATATATATATATATATATACCTGATGGTAACCACAAACTGAAAATCTGTAATAGAGACACACACAAAAAGAGAAAGGAATCATCCAAACACTAAAGACAGTCATCAAATTACAAGGGAACAGAACCAAAGAAGAAGAAAGGATAAAAAAATTACAAAAACAATGCCCAAATAATTAACAAAATGGAAATAGGTACATACGTATCAATAATTACTTTAAATGGAAATGGACTAAGTGCTCCAATCAAAAGACATAGAGTGGGACTTCCCTGGTGGTCCAGTGGTTAAGACTCTGCACACTCCCAATGCAAGGGGCTGGGTTTGATCTCTGGTCAGGGAACTAGATCCCATGTGCCACAACTAAGACCCAGCACAGCCAAATAAATAAATAAATAAATAAAATTTTAAAATGACATAGCATGGCTGAATGGATACAAAGACAAGACCCGTATATACACTGCCTATAAGAGACATACTTCAGATCTAAAGACACACAGACTGAAAGTGAGGGGATGGAAAAAGGTATTCATGCAAATGGAAATCGAAAGAAAGCTGGGGTAGCAATACTTATATCAGACAAAATAGACTTTAAAACAAAGACTGCACAAGAGACAAAGAAGGATGTTACATCATGATTAAGGGATCATTCCAAGAAGATACAACAGTTGTAAATATATATGCACCAAACATAGGAGAACCTAAATACATAAAGCAAATATTAACAGACATAAAGGGGGAGATTGACAGCAACGCAGTACTAGGTGATTTTAACACCCCACTTACATCAAAGGACAGATCATCTAGACAGAAAATCTGTAAGGAAATTCTAGCCTTAAATGAAACATTAGTCTAAATGGACTTAATAAATATATATGGTACATTCCATCCAAAAACAGCAGAACATACATTCTTTTCTAGTGCACATGTAACATTCTCCAGAAGATATCATATGCTAGGCCACAAAACAAGTTTCAGTACATTTAAGAAAACTGAAATCATATCAAGTATCTTTTCCAACCACAACACTATGAGTCTAGAAATCAACTACAAGAAAAAAAAATTGCCAAAAAACACAAACACATGGAAACAAAACAATATGTTACTAAACAAACCAATGGATCACTGAAAAAAATCAAGGAAGAAATTTTTAAAATATCAATACCTGGAGACAAATGAAAATGAAAACACAATGATCCAAAATCTATGGGACACAGAAAAAGTAGTTCTAAGAGGGAAGTTTATAGCAATAAAAGCTTACCTCAGGAAACGAGAAAAATCTCAAATAAACAACCAAATCTTACACCTAAATGAACTAGAAAAATAAGAACAAACAAAACCCAAATTTAGTAGAAGGAAAGAAATCATAAAGATCAGAGAGAAATAAATGAAATAGTGACTAAAAAAAACAATGGAAAAGATCAATGAAACTAAGAGTTAGTTCTTTGAATAAAAAGAAAACTAAACAAATGGGACCTAATGAAACTTAAAAGCTTTTGCACAGCAAAGGAAACTGTAAACAAGACAAAAAGACAACCCTCAGAATGGGAGAAAATATTTGCAAATGAATCAATGGACAAAGGATTAATCTCCAAAATATATAAACAGCTCATGCAGCTCAATATTAAAAAAACAAAAAACCCAATCAAAAAATGGGCAGAAGACCTAAACAGACATCTCTCCAAAGAAGACACACAGGTGGCCAAGAGGCACATGAAAAGATGCTCAATATCGCTAATTATTAGAGAAATGCAAATCAAAACTAAAATGAGGGACTTCCCTGGTGGAGCAGTGGTTAAGACTCCACACTCACAATGCAGGGGGCCTGGCTTCGATCCCTGGTCAGGGAACTAGATCCCACATGCATGCTGCAACTAAGAGTTCGCATGCCACAACTAAAGGAGCACACGTGCCGCAACTAAGGAGCTGGTGCACCAAATAATAAATAAATAAATAAATAAATAAATAAATAACTACAATGAGGTATCACCTCACACTGGTTAGAATGGGCATTATCAGAAAATCTACAAACAACAGATGCTGGAGAGGGTGTGGAGAAAAGGGAACCCTCTTGCACTGTTGGTGGGAATGTAAATTGATACAGCCACTATGGAAAACAGTATGGAGGTTCCTTAAAAAACTAAAAATAGAATTACCATATGACCCAGCAATCCCACTCCTGGGCATATACCCAGAGAAAGCCATAATTCAAAAAGACACATGCACTTCAATATTCATTGCAGCACTATTTACAATAGCTAGGTCATGGAAGCAACCTAAATGCCCGTCAACAGACGAATGGATAAAGAAGATGTGGTATATATATACAGTGGAATATTACTCAGCCATAAAAAGAACAAAATTGGGTAATTTGTAGAGATGTGGATGGACCTAGAGACTGTCATACAGAGTGAAATAAGTCAGAAAGAGAAAAACAAATATCATATATTAATGCAGATACATGGAACCTAGAAAAATGGTACAGATGAACCAGTTTGCAAGGCAGAAATAGAGACACAGATGTAGACAACAAACGTATGGACACAAAGGGAGGAAAGTGGGGGTGGGGTGGGATGAACTGGGAGATTGGGATTGACATATATACACTAATATGTATAAAATAGATAACTAATAAGAACCTGCTGTATAAAAAAATAAATTAAATTAAATTAAAAAAATTTTTAAATTAAAATAATAAAATTGTACCCTACAAACTTGCCATAAAAAAAGAGTTAGTTCTTTGAAAAGATAAATGAAATTGATAAACCTTTAGCCAAACTCATCAAGAAAAAAAGAGTCCTGTGCTTCCCTAGTGGTGCAGTGGTTAAGAATCTGCCTGCCAATGTAAGGGACACCGGTTCGAGCCCTGGCCCGGGAAGATCCCACATGCCACGGAGCAGCTAAGCCCGTGCACCACAACTACTGAGCCTGTGCTCAAGAGCCTGTAAGCCACAATGACTGAGCCCACGTGCCACAACTACTGAAGCCTACGTGCCTAGAGCCCGTTCTCCGCAAGAAGAGAAGCCACTGCAATGAGAAGCCTGCGCACCACAACGAAGAGTAGCCCCCGCTCACTGCAACTAGAGATAGCCTGCACACAGCAACAATGACCCAACATAGCCAAAAAAAAAAAAAAACAAATAAATAAATTTTTTTTAAAAGGGTCCTAATCAATAAAATCAGAAATGAAAAAGGGGAAGGTACAACCAGCACCACAGGAACATAAAGGATCATAAGAGATTACTACAAACAACTATATGCCAATAAAATGGACAACCTAGAAGAAATGGACACATTCCTAAAAATGTACACTCTCCCAAGACTGAACCAGGAAGAAATAGAAAATATGAACAGACCAATTGCCAGTAATGAAACTGAATCAGTAATAATAATAAAAAGTCTCCCAAAAAACAAAAGTCCAGGACCAGATGGCTTCACAGGTGAATTCTACCAAATATTTAAAGAAGAGTTAATACCTATCCTTCTCAAACTATTCCAAAAAATTGCAGTGGAAGGAACACTTCTGAATTCATTCTACGAGGCCAGCATCACCCTGATACAAAAACCAGACAAGGATATCACAAAAAAAGAGAATTATAGGCCAATATCATTGATGAACTTAGATGTAAATATCCTCAACAAAATATTAGCCAACCAAATCCAACAATACATTAGAGGATCATACATCATGATCAAGTGGGATTTATCCCAGGTGTGCAAGGATGGTTCAATATCCACAAATCAATCAGTGTGATACACCGTATTAACAAACTGAAGAATAAAAATCTTATGATCGGGCTTCCCTGGTCGCGCAGTGGTTGAGAGTCCGCCTGCCGATGCAGGAGACATGGGTTCGCACCCCGGTCCAGGAAGATCCCACATGCCGTGGAGTGGCTGGGCCCGTGAGCCATGGCCGCTGAGCCTGCACATCCAGAGCCTGTGCTCTGCAATGGGAGAGGCCACAACAGTGAGAGGCCCGCATACTGCAAAAAAATAAAAAATCTTATGATCATCTCAAAAGATGCAGGAAAAGCTTTTGAGAAAATTCCACATCCATTTATGATAAAAATAAACTCTCCACAAAAAGTGGGTATATAAAAAAAAGGGGAATTCCATGGTGATCCAGTGGGCAGGACTCTGAACTTTCACTGCCGAGGGCCCAGGTTCAATCCCTGGTTGGGGAACTAAGATCCCACGAGCCATGCAGCACAGCCAAAAAAAAAAAAAGTAGGTATAGAGGGAACGTACCTCAACATAATAAGGGCCATAAGCCCACAGCTAACATCATACTGAATGGTGAAATGCAGAAAGCATTTCCTCTAAAATCAGGAACAAGACAAGGATTCCCACTCTTGCCACTTTTATCAACACAGTATTGGAAGTCCTATCCACAGCAATCAGACAAGAAAAAGAAATAAAAGGCATCCAAATTGGAAAGGAAGGAAAATTGTCATTTTTTACAGATCACATGATACTATACATAGAAAATCCTAAAGACACCACCAGAAAACTACTAGAGCTCATAAATGAATTTGGTAAAGCTGCAGGATACCAAATTAATATACGGAAATCTGTCGCATTTCTATACACTAACAACAAACTATCAGAAAGAGAAATTAAGGAAACAATACCATATACAATTGCATCAAAAAGAAGAAAATACCTAGGAATAAATCTAACTAAGGAGGCAAAAGACCTGCACTCAGAAAACTATAAGACAGTGATGAAATAAATTGAAGATGACATAAATAGATGGAGAGACATACCGTGTCAATGGACTGGAAGAATTAATAGTTAAAATGACCATACTACCCAAGATTATGTACAGATTCAGTGCAATCCCTAACAAAATACCCATGGCATTTTTCACAGAAATAGAACACATAAATTTAAAATTTGTATGGAAAAACAAAACATCCCAAATAGCCAAAACAATTTTGAGAAAGAAGAACAGAACTGGAAGAATCACACTCCCTGACTTCAGACTATACTACAAAGCTATAATAATCAAAACAGCATGGTAATGGCATGAAAACAGACAAATAAATCAATGGAACAGAATAGAGAGCCCATAAATAAACCCATGCACCTATGGTCAATTAATCTATGACAAAGGAGGCAAGAATATACAATGGAGAAAAGACAGCCTCTTCAATAAGTGGTGCTGGGAAAACTGGACAGCTACACGTAAAAGAATGAAAGTAGAACATTCTCTAATACCATATACAAAAATAAACTCAAATTGGATTAAAGACTTAAATGTAAGACCAGAAACCATAAAACTCCTGGAAGAGAGCATAGGCAGAACTCTCTTTGACATAAATTGTAGCAATATTTTTTTGGATCTGTCAACTAAGGCAAAGGAAACAAAAGAAAAAATAAACAAATGGGACCTCATTAGACTTAAAAGCTTTTGCACAACAAAGAAACCATCAAGAAAACAAAAAGGCAGCCAACTGAATGGGAAAAAATATTTGCAAATGATATGACTGATTAGGCGTTAATATCCCCAATATATAAATACCTCATACAGCTCAATACCAAAAAACAAACAACGTGATTAAAAAGTGGGCAGAAGACCTGAACAAATATTTTTCCAAAGAAGACATACAGAGGGTCAACAGATACTCAACACTGCTTGTCGTCAAAGAAATGCAAAATCAAAACCACAATGAGATACCACCTGTCAGAATGGCTATCATCATAGAGACAACAAATAACAAGTGTTGGCGAGGATATGGAGGAAAGAGAACCCTAGTACACTGTTGGTGGGAGTGTAAATTGGTGCAGCCACTGTGGAAAACAGTATGGAGATTCCTCAAAACACTGAAAATAGAACTACCATACAATCCAGCAATTCCACCCCTGGGCATATATCCAAAGAAAACGAAAACACTAATTTGAAACGATACATGCACCCCAATGTTCACAGCAACATTATTTACAATAGCCATAATATAGAAGCAAGCTACACGTCCATCAACAAATGAATGGATAAGGAAGATGTGTTAAACAATGAAATTTTGCCACTTGCAACAACATGGATGGACCTGGCGGGTATTATGCCTAGTGAAATAAGTCAGACAGAGAAAGGTAAATACTGTATGTTATCACTTATATGTGGAATCTAAAACAACAAATAAATGAATGAATATGAGAAAACAGAAACAGACTCTCAGATACAGAGACCAAACTAGTGGTTACCAATGGGAAAAAGGAGGAGAAAGGGCAAAATAGGGGTAGGGGATTAAGAGGCACAAATTAATAAGTATAAAATAAATAAGCTACAGGGACATACTTTACAGCATAGGGAATATATCCAATATTTTATAATTTAACTGTGACAATCTATAAAAATTTTGAATCACTATTATATACCTGAAACTAATATAATATTATAAATCGACTATACCTCAATTAAAAAAATTGTTGGGCTTCCCTGGTGGTGCAGTGGTTGAGAGTCCGCCTGCCGATGCAGGGGACGCAGGTTCGTGCCCCGGTCCGGGAACATTCCACATGCCGCGGAGCAGCTGGGCCCGTGAGCCATGGCCGCTGAGCCTGCGCGTCTGGACCCTGTGCTCCACAGCTGGAGAGGCCACAACAGTGAGAGGCCCGCGTACTGCAAAAAAAAAAAAAAAAAATTGTTAATAGTTGGCAAGGATGTTGGGAAATGGACCCTTAAATACACTGTTGGTGGATTTATAAATTAGTACATCCTCTTTGGAAGGCAATTTGGCAAAATCTATTAAAATTAATAATGCACATAATATTTTACTTAGCATTTACACATCTAGGATTTTACCCTACTGATATACATATTGGCAAAGATGCATGAATAAACACATGCAGTGCAGTAGTATTTATAGTAACAAAAGACTGAAAACTGTTTATATATCCATCAGTAGAGGATTTGTTAACTACATTATGATATATCCATAAAATGGAAGTTAATTTTAAGAAAGCAGACTTCTAACAGCAATGAAAAAGAACAAACTATATACATATATATATATATATATATATATATATATATATACATATATATATATATTTTTTGTTGTTGTTGTTGTTGTTTTTTGTTTGGTTTTTTTTTGGCCATGCTGCGTGGCTTGCAGGGATCTGAGTTCCCTGAACAGGAATTGAACCCGGGCCCCCGGCAGTGAAAGCCTGGAATCCTAACCACTGGGCTGCCAGGGAATTCCTAAGAACAAACTACTGATATATTCAAAATAGATGAAGCTCACAGATGATGCTGAATGAAAGAAGTTAGATGCAAAAGAGTACACACTCTGTATGATTCTACTTATATGAAATTCAAATACAAGCAAAACTAATCTATGACTATAGAAGCCAGAAAGTGGTTAATCTTGGGACTGAATAATGACTGAGAGAGTTCACAAGGAGCTAGCCTCTGTAGTGCTGGAAATGTTCTGTATTTTGACTTGGGGGAGGTTTCATAGATGTATACATACACGAAAACATATACTTCAGATTGTACATTTTTCTATATGCAAGTTATACTTCAATTAATAAAAAGAAAGAAATGAGGGGACTTCCCTGGTGGTCTAGTGGTTAAGACTTCACCTTCCAATACAGGGGGTGTGGGTTCAGTCCCTGACTGGGGAGCTAAGATCCCACATGCCTCGTGGTCAGAAAACTAAAACAGAAGCAATATTGTAACAAATTCAATAAAGACTTTAAAAATGGTCCACATAAAAAAAATCTTTAAACAAAAATTAAAAAAGAAAGAAATGAGGTAAATTATATACTGATATGGAATGAATTTCAAGACATATTTTAAGTGTGTATGGAGATATATATCTCTGTCCATATACACATATATGGTGCACTGGCAGTAAAGCAGAGGAAACAATGAATAACTACAACTCTACTGGGTAATTGCTAGAGCAGACTTTTGCTCTGAAGTCATCTGATCCCTCGTGGCCTACGGCCTTAGTTTTAAAAGCCCCATACTTACAGGCGATGTCTAATTGGAGTTCAGGCAAAGAAAGAGAAAACAGTGGAGCAGCAGTATTTGAAAAGAAATAGCTGAGAATTGATGAAAAATGCCAATCTTAAAACTCAGGAATCCCAAACAGGAAAAAGAAAACAAAGAAAGAAATCCCCACCCAGACACATTTTAATGAGACTTAAGAACATCAAAGAAATCTTAAAAGCAACGAGAGACTTTTAGAAGTATACTACTTATAGAAGTATACAATACTACCTATGACATATTCTTGCCCCTCAATAGAGGAAAAAATAGAACCTAAATCTAAATCTAATCAAGGCTCTAGTTCTGATCAATATTCAGGAAATATAAGGAACAGGGAAACATTACCACAGGGATGCAATTACTAAAATCCATTTTATGCAAAATGCTATAGGACAAACCACCCAGTTTCTTGAACTAATAAATCCCATGGGAGAAAAAAAAACGGGGGGAGAAGGAAGGGGCACCTATAGATTAAGAGATTTGAGAAACATATCAACCAATTGCAGTGTATATCCTGTATTTGGAGCCTGATTCAAACAAACTAAAAATAAACACACAAACATTTATGAGACAATCAGGAAAATTTGAACAATGACTATACATTTGATGTCATTAAAGAATTGTTAATTTTTTAGAGGTGGTGGTTTTGTTGTAATGTTTAAGAAAAGTCCTTATATTTTAGAGATACATACCAAAATATTTATGGATGAGATGAAATAATACGATGTGTGATATTTGCTTCAGAATAATCTTGTGTGGGTGGAGGAGCAGGGGTTAGTGAAATATAGATGAAACAAGATTGGCCATGAGTTAATAATTACTGAAGCTAGGTGACATGGGAATTCAGTATACTATTTTCTTTGCTTTTGTTGGTTTGTTTTTTTGCGGTACGCAGGCCTCTCACTGTTGTGGCCTCTCTCGTTGCGGAGCGCAGGCTCAGCGGCCATGGCTCACGGGCCTAGCCGCTCTGCAGCATGTGGGATCTTCCTGGACTGGGGCATGAACCCGTGTCCCCTGCATCGGCAGGCAGACTCCCAACCACTGCGCCACCAGGGAAGCCCTTTACTTTTGTATGTTTGAAATTTTCTATAATGAAAATAGGGAAAAAGAGCCAAAAAGAAAAGACAGATTGATTACCTACAAAGAAATGACTGACAGCTGATTTATCAACAAAAAAAATTGGGGTTTAGAATAGTGTTTATAGTATGCCACTATTTGTGTAAAAAACATATTCACATATATGCTTATATTTGTATCAATTTATCTCTGGTAGTTCACCTAAAAATTGTTAATAGGAATTGCTTCTCGGTAAGGGAACTGGAAAACTAGGGAATACAAATGGGCAACTCTTCACATACCATTTTGTACCATTTGAATTTTTTACCTTATGCTTGTAGTACCTTAAAAATATTTTCTCAGTAGGCTAGGGACAGGAGAATTTTATAACTTGATAAAGAATATAGAAAACAACTGCAATCATCATACTTAATAGTGAAATACTAGTGGCATTCACCTTAAAGTCAGAACAAAACCAAGAATATTCACCTGCTTTCACAACTATTACTGAACGTTGCTCTGCAGGTTCTAGTCAAAGCATTAAGACAAGAGAAGATAAAAGTTATAAATGTTGTAAAGGGGACTTCCCTAGTGGCACAGTGGTTAAGAATCTGCCTGCCTACTGAATAATATTAACACAGTTTATCCATTCACCTACTGAGGGACATCATAGTTGCTTCCAAGCTTTGTCAATTATGAATAAAGTTGCTATAAACATTTGCATGGAGGTTTTTGTGTCGCTGTAAGTTTTCAATTCATTTGGGTAAATACCAAAGGGTATGACTGCTGGATTGTATGGTAAGAATACGTTTAACGTTGTAAGAAAACCATCAAACTGTCTTCCAAACTGGCTGTTTTATTTTGTATTCCCACCAGCAATATATGAGAGTTCCTGTTTCTCTTAAAAAAAAAAACAGAAAAGAAAAGAATCTGCCTGCCAATGCAGGGGACATGGGTTTGATCCCTGGGCTGGGAAGATCCCACATGCTGTGGAGTAACTAAGCCTGTGTGCCACAACTACTGAGCCTGCGCTCTAGAGCCCACAAGCCATAACTACTGAGCTCGCGTGCCACAACTGCTGAAGCCCGCGCGCCTAGAGCCTGTGCTCCGCAACAAGAGAAGCCACTGCAATGAGAAGCCCACGCACCGCAACAAAGAGTAGCCCCTGCTCGCCACAACTAAAGAAAGCCTGTGCACAGCAACGAAGACCCAACGCAGCCAAAAATAAATAAATAAATAAATAAATAAATAATTTAAAAAAATGTTGCAAAGGAAGCATCATAAAATGTCCTTGTTTATATATGATATATCGATAATCTAAGAGAATGAACTGATATACTATTAAAATTAAACAGAAAGAGTTTAAGTTTTAAATCAATAACTTTTCTCTATAAAAACAATATCCAATTAGAAAATATAATGGGGGGGAAAGATCCCATTCACAGCAGTGAAAAAAAAATGATAGGAATAAACCTAACAAGAAAAGTAAAAAATAATGACATGAATAAAATTACAAAATATTACCGAAGGCTATAAGTATGAATATTTGACAAATGGATAGATGTACAATATTCCTGAATGAGAAGTTTCATAATTTAACATTTTTTCAAAGAAGTATAAATTCCTATAACAATCTCTTTGGGATTTGAGAGGATAGGGTGGGAGTACTGAACAAGTTGGTTCTGAAGTTCATCTGAAAGAACACATAAAAAGAGCCAAGAAACTTTTAAAAGATAGAAATGAGGGAAGACTTACCTACTAGATATCAAATTATTATATAAAGCTGTGATATGGTTCAAGAATAGACAAATATATCAATGGAACTGAATAGAGAGGCGGTTATGCGTGAGAATTTAGTATATAACAAATATAGCATTCCAAATCCCTTCTGAGGCACCACTAAAAGTGTACCAAAATAATATATAAAATATGTACAAACCCAAAAGGACAAAAAGTTCTTGGGGTTTCCTAGATGCAAGAGAAATGGCAGTTGAAATAGTAGCTGGGAAGAAATTTTGGTCTGGTACAAAGGATACAGATAAGAAGGGGTCATTTTACCAGTAAAACTATGGAAAGATACAAGACACCAGGTACAGCAGAAGATGGACATGCCATATGGGGCTGAAAACAGAATTTAATTGAAATTCTGTACATTAATACAGTAAATCCCCCCTTACTTGCAGGGGATACTTTCCAAGACCCCCAGTTGATGCCTGAAACCACCACGGATAGTACCAAAACCTATATATACTATGTTTTTCCCCCTATACATACCTATGATAAAGTTTAATTTATAAATTAGGTACAGTAAGAGAATATCCGAATTGCCAGCATCTACTATTGCACTTTGGGGCCATTATTAAGTAAAGTAAGGGTTTCTTGAATACAAGCACTGCGCGATACTGAGACCTCTGATAACCTCCAGGAGGTTACTAAGTGAC
>RJWK010039500.1:0-20358 GCA_004363435.1 Platanista minor | reverse complement strand
TTTTTTAACCACCTTGTATGTCAATAAAAAAGATACCATTTAACTTAATTTTCCCATCAGGCCATTTGTTGATTGTAAATCTTAACTGAAACAGACCAAGAAAAGGCATTTTAATTTTCTTTTAACATTTTGGGGCAAGAAGTAGTCAGAGGATAAGAGAGCAAACTTTTGTTAAGCCTGACTGCAATTTACAAATATGGTCCTCCTAACAATTCCTTCAGGTACTGACTTTAAGCCCATTTTACAAATGAGTTTTATATTTTACAAACTGGGGCTACAGGTGTTACAGAAGAAGCAAAAATCAATCTTCAACCTAAACCTCTTCCAAGTCCATGCATACATTTTCCATCATGCCCTGTTCTTATTCCTCTACCACCCCAATTCAATTTATCTGAGTTAAAAGAAACTAATATATTTGTCAAGGAATCAAAGTTAATGAGTCCTTAAGTCTTTTCAGCATCCCAATATCACCACAGTTCTGATTTTAGAAAAAAACATATTCCAACATTATGACAGAGTGACAACGACTATGAGTGTGATTGTGTTCTACAGATACAATGTTCATTGCAAATATTTTCAAAAATCTGTACTACTAGGTGGAATTTTAAGATATCTATTTAGCACAACTTCATATCATTTTTAAAAATTTTTGTTTCTGAACAATTTCAGGGTTAGGGGAGAGTGGTATAAATTACCTCACAGAAACCAGCAAGTAACATTATCTGTTAAGGTTAAAACTTTAACTACCTTCCTGAGGTATGCTGCTGGGGTCTCATTACAGCAGGTAATCTCACATTCTGCCATGCACAACACACTAAGTACCAGCATCTCCCAATTACATTGTAAAGTAAATCTCAAAGGACATTTGAAAAGTCTACACAGCTCCTGCACCCACTGCCGAAACACAACCACCTCTAATGGAACGTGGCAGCTTTCTAAACTAATATTCACACGCAGGGACAGGGATGCTAAGCGCGGCCTTATCCCACACTGAAGAGCGGATGCTAATTAAAAGCCCACACTGACTCGGGAAATGACCACTCAGACAACTTTAGACACTGTCTGGAGTTTTGTTTTCCTATTTCCAAACATGTTCAGCTGCCCAAACTTCCAGGATTACACAGCTAAGAGAAAGTTAGAGCAGGAGTCCTCACACCTTTGTATGTGGTGAAGCCCCTCTTCTGGAAGAGCTTCCTCTCCTCTTCCGTCTCCCTACCCCACCCCTTCCTCAAACCCCAAGACAAAAAGAATTTCAAGGGAGGAGTCACATACTCTTTGAGGCCACCTTAAAGTTCCCTAGACAGATTTCACCAATTCCTCTGATCGTGACCACTACACCCCCCTTATATGCACCATTCTCATACTTTCAGTACTGTCTGTGGGCCTGTCCACCACCCCGCTAGGCTGTAAATGTCACTAAGAAAGGGCCCTGCCTCATCATAATCACAGAGCTTGGCACCTGGTTGGAGATAAAGAGAACTCAGGTGAATGGACCTCAAGGCCGCCCTTCACATCTCAGAATGGCCACCATCTCTCAACAGTTTACAGAAGCCTTAATGGCGACTCTAATGGGGATATAGAAGATGTTCTTCCGGTGGTGTAGGTACCAAGAAACTTCTGGTTTCTTGCCCACTGCTCTTTTGCCTTTGACAACTTTTATGTGTCTCAGAAGTCTTTGAGAAAGCACCTTTTTTAAAAAAGCCTTCAAAACAGCAGAGGTATCCAAGGTACATTGGTTCTTACTGTAATCATTTGGCTATTTCTGGAACTGTTTTTACTTCGGTTAGCAAAACCTAGACTTGATACAGGCTGAGATGCAAAAAAAAATAACTGTCATAATAGTGGTAATGGCTTTGAAATATCTCATCTAAGCCAACTTTCTCATACCTCTTAAGAACTGCCAATCCCTTCAAATATTGGCAGGTCCATTAGTTCAGGTCTTCCGATACATAAAATTTGCTGACTTTTTTCCCCCCTTGAGTTGATGCAGATATATGAAAACCTTATAAAAGCTTTTTTTTTTTTTTTTTTTTTGGCTAGAAATGAAACTTCTCTGCCTGTGAAAATTATAGGGGCATTTTAAAATTACCATATGTTTTAGATCAGAAGGTAAAAACAGTACAGCAGCCCATGAAAACGTTCCAGCCCATGAAAGCTTACAATTAACTCATTAAAATACAGTTCAAGCCCTCAAGTTCTCCTACTCTTGTAAGCAGTGGTCCCATTTAACATTTAAATATCAAATATCCTGTGTCAATAAGTTTACCATTTTTATGTTCATTTACAAGTACAATGTAAACATACATAGGTACCACATTTAAATATTTAGCCCCAAATGTTATTTTAAACTTAAATTTTTCCACAGAGCTATTTGATTTTTTAAAAATAAGAAGACAAAACTTCCCCAAAATCCTTAATCACACTTCAGTGTACATTAGCGAATGTATAACGTGTGGCTGCTTTGCACACCCACATGCCCACTACCTCCCCCTTTCTAATATCGCACACCACACAAGTATAATAAACCGTGTTAATATTTCATACCACTGTGAAATATGTTGGAGTATCAATTCAACATCTGCTGTCTTCAGGGTCCAGGAGTCCCGCAGAGACGCTTTCAATTTGTAATTGAGTTCTATGCTGAATTAATCAGCAGTTTATCTTTTTTACTAAAATAACGTCTTCACCACTAACCCAGATTTACATTAACAATTTATGCCAAATTACCTGCCAAGGCAAAACTTATAAGATTCTAAGCTACCATCCAGTAACACTCAGTCCTATATTTCATTTCTTATATTTCTCTAACCTATACACAAGAAAAGGAGAAATCCATTGTTCAAGAGCTTGCAAGTCTCTACCCACAGATGACCTCCTGGATTTGAGACACAGAGCCTCACTTCTGACAGTGAAATTCAAGCAGCCTGGGTGGAGGGTGTGGGTTCCCATCTTCTCCTGAAAACCACCGTTCAATGTTTTTATGATTCAAAATTTTTACAAAGTAAGATTTCTAGAATGGAATGAAATCAGTAAGTAATAAAAGAGCTTCTTTTATTTCTTTTCCCAAGGAGCTATGACATTCCAAATCTTGGCTTGGCTTGAGTAACAAAAAAGACAACCTACATAAAGGAAGCATTTTTTTAGTACCTTAAATTATGTCCCTGAGTCCCAAGTTAGCAAAGGCAATTCAATTTGATAAGAGATAAAGAAGTCTATTTTTCTCTTTGATATCATGATGCCGAATATATCAGCAATAACATCTTCCTTTTAATTCCACCTGTATAGTTGAAAGTCACCAAACATTTATTTCTATCCAGCATTATCCCTAGCTCTTACCTCTCTCTGATTCAAGAGTCTCTGGTTACAAAGAAGTTACATTCTGTCTGCTGGATCCTTGCCACAGGCGCAGCAAGCAACATACTTTGTGAAATATTTCTCCTATATAGTATATTTTCCCCTACCTTTCACAGTTATAGTAAATATGTAAAGCAAAAACATCTCAAATGGAACACCTGCTCCAAAGAAATGCATCATAAATAATCACCTGTCTACTACCGAGTAAAATAATCCCTTGTTTTCAAGCTACTTTGCCCATAGCTGTTTAAGGAACTTCCACCGTCATACAGAATGGTCTCTTTCAATACGACCTCTGAATTACAGCACCAAGTGTATGCATTCATCTGGTACCCAATTAGCACCTGCTGATCAATTACATATTATTGATTATATAAGAAAATGAAATTCAGTGTATACACAGCAGGGCAGAAGACCTGAAAAAATTTTTGCACAGAAATATTTTAGGTGGAAAAATCAACGAGTTTTCCAAGTCAATAACTATGGCAGTATACTATTTGCAGTGTTCTCATTACTCTTCAAAGAATTTGAAATGGAAAACTTCAGATTTTACAGAGGGTCAATTCCCTTAGATTTGTTGATTCTTGAATTCCAGAGGCCTGGCCCCAAGTGGCCATTTCTTTTTTTTTTTTTTTTTTTTGCGGTACGTGGGCCTCTCACTGTTGTGGCCTCTCCCCTTGCGGAGCACAGGCTCTGGACGCGCAGGCTCAGCGGCCATGGCTCACGAGACCAGCCGCTCCGCGGCATGTGGGATCTTCCCGGACCGGGGCACGAACCCGTGTCCCCTGTATCGGCAGGCGGACTCTCTACCACTGCGCCACCAGGGAAGCCCCCAAGTGGCCATTTCTAAGTCAAGGAGGATGAAGGAATCCAAAGCGAGAGAAGCAATTATGTACCTGAGACATTCCAAACTCTGTATGGTAGGGAGCAAAGTCCTGCTCTTGAATCATCAGGTGAAACAGCAGAGAAAACTTGCATCTGCCTTTTGTTACAAAGCACCACAAAATGAAAATGTGAGCAAGAAGATCCAAGGGAGAAACTTAACTCAAGAAGTCCTTTTCTGCCTCTCCAAAGCTGGCCCACCAGTGGGTTCAAATTCAGGAGAACAAACTCACTCTTTCAAAAGGGGACAACTCAAAACACCTAATGCTGGTGAGAAGCTTTAAACCATCAACAGTGTCCTATCATCTGTTCTAAAGGTTGAATCGTAATTCTCCAAATCACTCACTGAACCATAAGGCCAACTTTAGTATCTGTTCATTTCTAAAATTAAGTCTTTAACTCCACTGGAAACCACTACCAGGAATAATTCTATACAGGGCCCCAGGGATTGTATCTTTGGGTTCTGACACCTCTAAAAACTTTTTTTTAACGTTAAATAAGAGAGAAAATTACTGGGGAAAAATTAATACATTTTTGATCTAACAAAAAAAACACACTTTACTATGTTTAATGTTTCAGGTCTTAAGGAAAACCAATAAGCAGGAATTAGGACCAAAAGCAAAGGACAGAAACAGCCTCAGGGAGAGCCTCTAAAAGGGACCTTCCAATAGTTAAACATACAACCACTGCCAATTACTGCCCAAATCCAGTGCATAAAGAAGTGTGTCAAATGTTTCAATAGTTACATTTAAACATTTCTGTAGTTGCATTACTTCTTAACCAGTAAGGAATCCATCAGTTAAGACAATGAGACACCAACTCACACCCACCAGGATGGCTATAATCAAAAAGCCAAATGATAAATGTTGGCAAGGGTGTGCAGAAACTAAAATCTTTATACACTACTAGTGACCCAGCCACTTTGTAAACCAGCCTGGCAGTTCCTCAAAAAGTTAAACATAGAGAGTTACCGCATGACTCAGCAATTCTACTCCTAGGTATATATATACCCAAGAGAAATGACAATATATGTCCACACAAAAACCTGTACACAGATGTTCACAGCAGCACTATTCATAATGGTCAAAAAGTGAAAACAATCCAAATGTTCATTAACTAATGAATGGGTAAATAAAATGTGATATATTCATACAATGGAATACTATTCAACCATAAAAAAATGAAGTATCAATACATGCTACGAGGACGAAATATTACGAAAATAAGTTAAAGAAGCCAGCCAGTCTCAAGAGACATATTGTATGATTCCTATTGTATGAAATGTCCAGAACATGCATATCTGTAGAGACAGAAAGTAGATGAGCTGTTACCTAGGCCTGGGAGGGCTGAGGGGAAATGGGGAGTGACTGCTAATGGATATGGCATTTCTTTTGAGGGGGATGAAAATGGTCTAAAATGGATTATGGTGATAGCTGCACAGCTCTGTGAATATACTAAAAACCACAGAATTGTACACTTAAAGTAAGTGAGCTGTATGCATGTAAACTATATCTCAATGAAGCTGTTATTAAAATAAATAAGGCATCCAACATTTTTAGAACAGAGGACCTAAAAAAAAGTCAAAACATCTAGTGACATGTCACCCATCAATCAAATAATTCACATTCTGAGAGTAATTTTTTTAAAGCTACAGATCACAAGAAACAAAAATGTCAGCATAGATTCTTAGGAACATTTCATAAGAATTAATTTTGGCTTTAAGTATATATATATATTTTCCCAGATATACAAGATACCTAAACAGATGTAGTACCAGACAAACATAACCTTAAAATCTAAAAATCTGGAAAAGTGAGTCAAGTTCAGCTTATCAAGCTGACACCTATTAAACTGCTACAAGAAAAACAGTCAAACACCATCAATATCAATACAGACAGGAAAATCATTGTTTATGATAGCTATCGAGGGAAAGTTTTTTGTTTTGTTTTGTTTTGTTTTTAATTTTGCATTTACTTAAAACTCTGTTTGATGCTAGCAGGGTTCAAGTCACACAGGAAGGTGCTCGGCTAAACACTGATCATCTTCCTTGATCTCCATTGTCTGCTGTGTGGGTTCCGCCAGCAAACCTCCCAGCGAGTGGTCACCTTCCTATGGAGTCATTAAACCTCTGAATGTCAGCTGGTGGGATTAGCCAGCAGCTTCCACACCTGAGCCCCCGTGGCAGGGACAGAGGCATTTGGATCAAGATCACTAATGAATACAGAATTCATATGCCGCTTGTCAGGGCTCCTGAGCTGAGGCGCACAGATGCAACCTAAATAAGACGGAGGACAGAACAATTGTTGACGAAGATTAAAAAGTTTTGGCAGTTGGGGTAAAAAGAACACCTCATTATTCAAATATGATAGTCTTGCTTATTTATTTATTTTTGGTTCAAGTTATTCATGATTTGCCTCAAATGGACAAATGCCATTCACCAATATTTAAAGGCTTATTGGTCTCATTACTAAATCTGAAGAAGGCTATGCCATCTGAGCATTAGCTGTATAGAGAAAAACAGCTCCCCTGTAAATATTTGAAAACTCTGAGGGAAAAAACAATCTCAGGATATTTGCGGGGGAGGACTATTAAAAGATGAAAATAAATTCTGATGAATTCAAAGAGAAGAAAAAAAAAAAACCTTCCATAGCCAAATGACTTACTTGTATTTCCCAATATCTCTGTATTTCTAACTTTGCATCTTTCCAGCCCTGGGTTCCTTCCAGTCACTGAGCTCACCAAAGAGGTTTATACACCTCCTCTGACATTCGTCTGGCTTCGTGCCATCTTCACAAGACCTCATCAGAGAAAAGGAATAGCCCAAGCAGCCCACACCTCTGCTCACCTGGAATAAGATGTCTTCCCCACTCTGTTGTCAAAGAACTACAGGCCTAGCAAAGAGGCAGAAGAGCAGGGTGATCGATCACATCGGAGGGCCAGACTGACGAGGGTTCAAACCATGATTCCATCACTGCCCGGCTGTGTGACCTCGGGTAAGATATGTGACCTCCCTACACCCTATTTTTCTTCTCAACACAACAGGGATAACAAAGTACAGACCCCACACGATTGTTGAAAAGTAAATAAGATGATGCAGACAAAGCTGTTAGAAAAGAGCTTGGCACAGCGTAAGCACTCAAAAAGCATCAGCTATTATGACTGCTGTGTTTTCATTACCTTCTCCCCATAGCAAAAAGGCAAATATTTCCATAGCCTGTGCTATGTGTTAAACAGGCTTCTTCTACTGTCATGACCTAGCTAGGCCTGTCTCCGATTTTAAGCTTTCAGATAAGAAAGAAGAATCAAACCTAGGACTTCCCTGGTGGCGCAATCGTTAAGAATCCTCCTGCCAATGCAGGGGACATGGGTTCGAGCCCTGGTCTAGGAAGATCCCACATGCCGCAGAGCAACTAAGCCTGTGCGCCACAACTACTGAGCCTGTGCTCTACAGCCTGCGAGCCACAACTACTGAGCCCACGAACCTAGAGCCCGTGCTCCGCAACAAGAGAAGCCACCACAATGAGAAGGCCGCGCACCGCAACGAAGAGTAGCCCCTGCTCGCCACAACTAGAGAAAGCCCGCGTGCAGCAACGAAGACCCAACACAGCCAAAAATAAAATAAATATAAAAATTTTTTTAAAAAGAATCATATCTATATCATCAAGCCTGACACAAGTACAAATAATCATGTTAGTCGTTGCTATGTGATGTTTGTATCCTACTACTGAATTACTAAAAAATAGAAGCAGCTGCCATATTTTAGAGCCAATTTTGTGTGAGCCATCATATGAAGTGCTTTACAGACCACATCTCATCCTGACAGCAACCCACAGGCAGGTCTCTGGATCCCCGTCTTCTGGATGAACAGTGCTGGGCCATGGCTTGCCCACAGTCGTGCCGTGCGTACAGTGGAAACACACAGCCCAATCCTCTAGCTCCTAAGCTCCTGTGCCCCTTTCCATCTGACCACATCGAACTCATGCTCTATGCTTCCCCTTGGGACCAGCCTATGTGCCAAACTGAATAGATTCTTTTTTTTAAATCAAAATAATGCAGATCTCTTACACTATTGTCCATCTGCATGGCACAAATAAATCTGAAACTTCAGTGTCTTTCTACTATTAGACTTAAACAAAAAACTACAGTCACTTCTAAAATTTGCTATAGAACACCATATTGGTATCAACTCTTTCATTATGTAAAGTGGATCTATAGCTGCCTGCAATGACAGATTAATTGTTTCCTCTGTAGCTACGTGTTTGGCATCACGTTTGTGAGGTAAACACAAGCCTTTAGGGCGATAGCTGCTCACATCTTTAGCAATAAGGGCTTCTCTAGAGGCCGGCACTTGCCAAGTGATGAAATATGACTCCATAAATCAGACGGCTGAAGTGGCACTTGTATACGTCACCATCTATCTTTGCAGCTTCTCTGTAAAGGGTATAGGGTAAGAGCTCATCCCTCGGTATTGTGACCAGAAAAAGGACCAGCACAGTTGGCACTAAGCATGTGCTACTTGAAACTGAAGACACACTAAGACTGGGGGGAAAAAAAGATCCTGCTGGTGTTAGCATGCCTCAGGCAGTGGTAGAAGCTTCAGCAACTCATCTTCAAAAGGCAGAGAGCCAGAGCTCTAGAAACCTGCAAAAATTGGCTAAGCCTGCAGTCTTCATTTCTTTAAGTTGAGCATCTTCAAAGTCTAGAATTCTAACTGTAGGGCACAGCAGCTGCCACTGCAGATCTGATCCTCTCAGCTTTTGGCAGCTCTCAACTTGAGATTCTAGCAAAAGAATTTTTCAAGTTGCTATTATTGCCTGTCATGGATTTATAAATATTGTGCACTATCTGCTGTGGCATGGCTCTCATGGGACGCCAAAGCATGCCAAATGCGTAACAGAATGAAAAACAGTTTCTATTCTTCAAATAAATGTTAATTTTTTTTAACTGTGCTCACATGATGTGTTTGTTGACCAACTTCAATAGTACAGAATATGTATCAGAGAGGGGTAAAAAGCTGATTGTCTTTTCCAGCAGTATTCAGCTGCTACTTTCATTAAGCTTGTTTAATTAGATTCCAGATGCTAATTTGCAAGTCGATACCAGAGGGTGCAGGACAGTTTGCCTTTGAATCATCTCCCTGTGATGTGAGGGTCCTGCCGCACACCGCTACCCTTCAGCAGCCCTCGCACGCTTTCTGACAATTAGTGCAAAGAGGGCACAGTACTGATCTTGACAGACTAAATATTAATCTTCTACCCATTTTTATGAATTATAATCTTCAAGAGTTTAAATTTCTCACTGGGCCAACTGGAAACACTCCTTCTTACAAAGAAACAGGATGGAAGGAAAACTAACCTAAGCTATCAGATTCATTTCCTTAACCCTCCCCACCCTAAAATACAAGTTTTTATTTCAGCAATTTTCAAGCTACATACTCGCACGAAGCTTACACCATATTTCCAGGTACAATGGTCAAGTTCCTCATACTTAACTGGAAAATGGACTCAGAAGGCCACAGTGTGTTTATCACTAATTTCCTATCCAGCTAGCCTGTGGATAATAACCAGGATAAGGGGCTTAGTTCTTATGCCAGCCTTAACAATAGGAAAAAAAAAATTCTAGAGGAATGGCTCCACACAATTCATCATCACCAAAAAACCCTCTAGGGCTTCCCTGGTGGCGCAGTGGTTGAGAGTCCGCCTGCCGATGCGGGGGACATGGGTTCGTGCCCTGGTCCGGGAAGATCCCACATGCCGCGGAGCGGCTGGGCCCGTGAGCCACGGCCGCTGAGCCTGCGCGTCCGGAGCCTGTGCTCCGCGACGGGAGAGGCCACAACAGCGAGAGGCCCGCGTACCACACACACACACAAAAAAAAACCCTCTAATACAACTGACCCCTTGTCATTAGGTCAACTCACACATTTCAAAATCCACTATTCTGCTAATACATAGGTACAGTGTCCAAATAAGCACCTTTGCGATAAAGACAAAGCATGAGATTTATCAGCAGTAATACAATTTTTTTTTTTTGTGGTACGTGGGCCTCTCACTGCTGTGGCCTCTCCCGTTGCGGAGCACAGGCTCCGGACGCACAGGCTCAGCGGCCGTGGCTCACGGGCCCAGCCGCTCCACGGCATGTGGGATCTTCCCGGACCGGGGCACGAACCCATATCCCCTGCATCGGCATGCGGACTCTCAACCACTGCGCCACCAGGGAAGCCCAATACAATTTTTTAATGCCTTCATTTTTATCGATCTGAGTACTATGAACACTAAAGGTGAAGTTATCAAACTATTTCAAAGGAAGGTAAATCTGGGACCAACTAAGAAAAGTTGCTTCTGACACCTTTTTATCCACTCATTCAACAAATACTGGCTGACTACCTACTATGCACCGTTTTAGGTGTGAGGAAATAGAAACGAAACAGCACAGTTCCTGCCCTCAGAGAACTTCCAGGCTAACAGCAAAGGAGAAAAACAAGAAAATGAGCAGCCCAAGACTAGGACAGGCAGTGTTAGGGCCACAACTGGATGAGAATTTTAAAAGATTTTTAATGGGCCTTAAACTCACACAGTTAGCCCGCAGTTTCTCTGAAACCTTGAGTCAGAGCTTCTACCTGAAGCAAATCACTGGTTCAGATTATTTCAAAAGGCAGAAGAAGCCCATCTTAGGCATTTATGAATCCCAGCTAGGTTTCACTGTTCTGCTTTTTGGCCTGTAATTTCCCAATGAGCACCTGCCCTTTGGCCCATCTTCATTTCGGCCGTGTACTCAATGGGGTGTTTGCTTTGTTGACTCTAGCCTAATACTGTGTACTATTTGAGAAATGTACTAGTTATCTTCTTCTGTTATCTCAAAAAAAAAAAAAAAAAGTTCAGCACTTTCCAGATGGGAAGAAGAGAAAGTCCCCTCCATTTCCCAGGTGGTTTTTGATGACTCAGATTTTGCCTTAGCTCCGGGTTATCCGGTCTCAACTCTACAAACATGTACTGAACATCAGGAGCTGAAGAGGAGGGATGACTTCATGGTCCCTGCCCTCAAGGGTCTCCTCTCTCTCAGCGAGTAGCGGAGATGCCCCTGAAAACAGCCATAAAACAATGGGACAGGTGTGTACAATGCAGTACAGGAGCACAAATAAATGAGGAAGCAGGTGAGAGCATTGCTGGCAGGCACCAGCACTGAGCAGGATTCGCCAGCAAGCAGGTATTCAAAGAACAGCAAGCAGGCGAGAAGGGTTGAAGTGGAGCAGGAATGCAGACCTGTGTTTTCTAAAGTTTAATATTCATACCCCTGGGCTTACATGATGGTGATACATGAATACATTTTTTGTTTATATTTATACTGTGCACTCATTTTCATGTCTTGGGGGGAAAAATAACCATCACATCAAACCCAGGACTTCATAGATACAAACTGTATTTTAAAAATAAATTTAAATTAAATAGGTGAACTAGAGTGGCTGTAAGGAAGAGAGGAAAGGGAACTGACTGGAAAGGAGAACTTCTGCAGTGAAGGAAATGTTCTGTCTTGATCTGATTGATAGTTACTTGGGTAATTACAAATGCCAAAATCTATCACACTATATACACTTCAGATCTGTGCTTTTTTTTTTTTTTTGTGGTACGTGGGCCTCTCACTGTTGTGGCCTCTCCCGTTGCGGAGCACAGGCTCTGGACGCGCAGGCCCAGCGACCATGGCTCACAGGCCCAGCCGCTCCACGGCATGTGGGAACTTCCCGGACCAGGGCACGAACCCGTGTCCCCCACATCGGCAGGCAGACTCTCAACCACTGCACCACCAGGGAAGCCCTGTGCATTTTATTTTATGTAAATAATAACTCAATTTATAAAACAGTGAGCTGATATAAAAGAAAATTTTCAAGAAAAATAACAGTAGAGGTGGCATCCAGACATGGCAGAATCCTTAAATCTAGTGTGCAAATGACAAGTTCAAGACTAGCCCTATCCAATAGAAATATGTGAACCATGTATGTAGTTTTAAATTCTCTAGTAGCCACGTATAAAGAAGTAAAAATAGGTGAAAAAAATTTAATAATATTTTTATTTAACCCAATATACTTAAAATAGTATTGTTTCAACATGTAACCGTATTACTAATGAGATATGTTTCTAAATTTTTTGTACCCAGTCTCTGAAATCTTGGATGTGTTTTCTACTTGCAGCACCTCTCAATTCAGACTAGCTACACTCAAGTGCTCAACAGCTACATGTGGTTGGTGGCTACCATACCAGACTGTGCAGCCGAAGACAATGAGAAAACATTAAAGGTTTTTAAGGAGGCAGGGACTTTCATTCCATAAATACTACAGTCTAGGCCCAGCACTGTCCAAGGCACAGGTGTGTAGTTAAAAAAAAAAAAAAAAAAAGACTATGGGCTTTTCCTAATTTATTTGTTTTAACAATAAAGCCAAGAGTTTTGTTTCATGAGTCTGGCCTAAAAATCACTGTTTGGCAAACGATTTGTAATTATGATAGCCTGAAACTTCCCCTCCCCATGCAATTCTCTATGAAGTGAGCAGCAGTTACTGTCCTGGCGATCCATGCAAGACCTGAGAGGCAGAAATGCTCTCCTGGGTTGGTTTGAGACACATCCAGAATCCTTTCCCCTACTGAAGCGAAATAAGCAGACTTAGTCATCCAACCCTTCAGTCTCAAAATAGGCAAGATAGAAAAGTTATGGAGGGCTTCTTGCCACAGAAAGACAGAAAGCCTCCCTGGAAAGAAGAAAAATAAAGTTTGGAAATTTGAAACCAAACGTTTCCATGAGTTCTATGCAAGTGCAGGGCCAGAAATGACACCTTGGCCGAATTCTCTTTCACAGCAAAGTCACTAAAACAGGGTTCTCTCAACTTTCCTAAGCAGTCTCGGCCTTCCACTGAAACCACATCACTTAATCTTCACCAGAAGAAAGCAGGGTGGCCAGCAGGTAGTTGCTTGGTCTTCACAATAATTTTAGTATCTATTAATATTCCTTTCAATTTTTAAAAGTATTACCTTTGCCTTCTATTTACTTTTAAACTCACTCCACTGGAGAAGCAAGTACTACCTTCTCCTTAATAAAGTGACTTTTGTTGATTGTCAGTCTGTGTCAAGTGTCAATAAGTTCAGTGAATAAAAAACACTCACCTGAAATTGTAAATTTAATTAACAATCTGAAATGGGAATTTAGTCAACCTGTTTCAAGGTCTCGCAGCTAATACAAAACAATAAGTGGTCTGAATTATAGATAAAATTGATCTAAGGAACACAACTCTTCAGACTGATAATATCAGAAATTTTATTGAAGGCATGATTCACATTTCCCTTTGCTTCCCTAAATCAGCAATATTAAATTCATGGCCTCTGAATCATTTCAAATCCAAACTCTAAATTAATAACATAAAATTACTTTAGCAGAGTGTTAACATCACTTTTAATATACCTCATGCTTTCAATTTTTTATGCAATTCTCATTTTTCTTTAACATATGGAAGTCCCAATCAATTGGAAACAGACACAGCTTTCAAGAAAATTTGAAAAGATTAATGTGGTTTCAAGGAGGGCCTGACACTACTGAGGTGATTTTCTAAATGAAAATCATCAGAGTCTTTCTCTCTATACCTGCATTACTTCTAATGGATTTGTGGAGCATTAGGAATTCCTCTCCTTTAGTTTGAAAACTGGGAGATCGTTTTTAATTTTTCTTTTTAAGTGACCTAGTATATCTTATTTTTCCTCTGTACTTAAGAACCCCAAACAGAAAATAATGCTGATATCGGAATAAATGTTCACATTGAGAAATGAGAACAGAATTCTAATCTCATTTACAGTTGATACTTGGACCTGTTTACTATTCTTAATTGGAGCAAGACTATTGTTTCTAGTACAAAACACCTAGCTAAATTCTATCTTTAGTCACACGTTTTAATTCCTGCAGATAATTCAAGAAAGGGGAGAAAACTAGCCATCACTGACGACGTCCCCTTACATGTGCTATCCTCAAATACCAAGGGTGCAGTGGCTTCTGGCAGGAGACCCCTGTCCTGGCTGAGCATCATCCACGACCCTACATTCTCTGCTCTCCTGGCACTTGGCCCAAACCTGAAGATCAGAGAGCTTCAGCGCTCCAATGGCACTTGATGCTCTAATGACAATGAGCTAGAAAAGAACCAAAATGTTTAAACATGCAATCTTTTCCAAAGATGATTAGGCATAAAGCATTGTCAAAAAGTAATTCCCAGAAACACCCGCTGGTATCTACACAAAACACTACTGCAAAAGCAGGAAGAGCAGAAACCTACATATTAAGGAACAGGGTAAACCACTCATAAACAGCCTAATAACTGTTGAAAACAAGTTGATATGACCCAAGAAAAAATTAACATCTATCAAAAAAACAAGGGCAGATGATGAGGGCTGCCTTCAGGACGTAATGTGCCTACAAGCTAGTTCAGCAGTGAGGATAATGCACAGTGGAGGAATAACATGGTACCATAAAGTATCCAAGCATACTGAACACTCCTTCCAAAGCGAAAATGAAAGACCTATGGCTTGTTCTTAGAGATTTGGGGGTCTAGGGGGTTGCTTAATGGAGGTACATCTATCATTAAACCAGACACAGGTGGAATGTCATTCAGAAGATATCACCCTCCCCACTACCAAAGAAAATATAATAAAAGAATCTCTTATAAATATATGTGAGACACCAGATACATACCACTACACACATGGTATTGTCCCCATCTTCTGCCAAATGCAGAGCAACCTATAGGGATTTTTCAAACTGCCTGCATTTTCAGGCCAGGTCTGTGTGACATGCAAAGACATATATAGTTTCTCTATTCTTAGTGAAAAAACAAAAAACCTGTCATTTTGAGATGTTGTGATAACGCATAAGAAAACATGCTACATTGCAGCAGCATTTACAGCCAAGAAGATTCCCAGACAGCCCAAAGGCCAGAGCAAAAAGCTGAGCAGTGCAGGCTCCTCAAGCCTGAGGGAGGGCATAGCAAGGCCACTCCAAAGTGAAGCTTTCCCAAGTAACCAGTCTTCTCAGCAAACATAGTACCTGTGTCAAAGAGCATTCCAACTAACAGCAGTGCTGTTCAAACTTTGGAGGAATCAGCAATCAATATGTAAATGTCCAACATACAACTAGAAAGATAATGTGAAAGAGAATAAAACTGTAGGAACTTACATACCTCCATATCTGGCCTAAATTTATCTTCAAACACAGCCATTGCTGCTAAGGAGCCAGAACCTGTAGGAAAAAAGATGCATTTTTAGCATATTTACCAACTCCCAGCTTCTCCATCTCAAGTTTACCTCGGGGCAGCAAAAATGGCAAAACACACCCAATGTCACATTCAAGTAGAGTGTAAATATTAATATTATAGGGCCACAAAAACCAGGTAAACACTGCTCTTCAAAAGCCTGGGGTCACACTTACCACTATCTCGGGTAAACCTGCAACTGGCCCTACTTCTACTATTGACAGGAGTAACTGTAAATTATTCACAATGAAGTCCTGAAGCATGAAAATGAAGTTATGGATAATTTGTATTTGTTCAAAAAGTGAATGCCACATAATTTCATATATCCTGTGCTGTGACTCTTGTGCTCCAAAGCTGTGCCTTGGCAGGCTGCTGGGTATAGCGCTAAATACCAAGCCAGTTAGAAAGAATAGATTGTTTTAATGAGCTGGCCCTGGTAGAGTCACCTTGACACACGGGGAAGAAACTACAGCACCAGCAATGGTAATAGGACTGTGAGCTACGGCCACCAGGTTATTCCAGCTACAACTGTAAAACACTTTATTATGTGGCATTTATTTGGAGCTATTATTTTTAGTTCGCACGTTGAGGAGTAACAGCTGAGTAGACAAAATGACAAAGAAACAAAAATTTATTATCACAATAGCAAATGGCTGAAAGGTATGCTGCATAGATATTAACAGATAGCAAATTTCTCCCTACAAAAGTAGGATGTAAAGGCATTACAAATAAGTATGGCCTCCCTTTGAATGGACAGAAAAGGCAGCTCAGCACTATGAAAATTTAAACCTGCTTTGTTCAGAAACCCGAGAATCTTTAGAAAACCATCATCTTGTCTTTACAGGGTCCTGGCAATATTTTAGGATACTCTACTTTTGGAGAGAGGATAGAGTTGCCCACAATTTTTTACTCCAATTAGAAGATTTTTTTGGCATCTATTACTTTTTAACTTGTTTTGCATAACACTATCTATTTAGCTGGGTCACAGAGAAAACCATATTTTCTATTTAAAATGATTTGTGTACATCGCTTGACCACCTCAATGGTTTAGCAAAGGAAAAAGGCAGCGATTAAATAGTTTCAAATGAGGTGTCCTGCTGATTTTATCAAGTCTGCTGAATGTATAATGAAAAAGGAGAAGCTGACAGCATCGCTGCATTGAGAAAATACAGACTACCTTATCTGAACCATTTAAGGAGGTCCAATTATAGATCAAATTTAAAGGGTAGAAACAGCAGATTTACAGACACAAATCAATGAACATGGTAATCCCAATGAATATGACAGATACTCCTGTTAGAGAATATTGCTGTGGTTGAGGATCATTACCTTCACAGCACCGGATACATCACATCTAAAGCAGTGGGAAGCTACGAGTGTAGACGGCATTACGGGCAATGACTATTCATTTAAGCTTTGGGAGCAAAAGGCAACCCCATTTTCCCCTCTCACAATTTTTTTCTCCACACACACACAAAAAAAGGAACCTAAAGAGATATTAAAAGCCCTTTAGAAAGGAAACAGAAATGAAACAGATATAAAACTAGTGTGCCCAAATAAAACTAGATATATATACACAAATTCACCAAAATCAAACCTTGGAATTTCATAGTGTATGTGTCCTGGAAAATGTGGAAATAGAGTCAAAGTTCACCAGTGTTTTGTGACTCACACATTTACTCAGTTTCAGGGACCAAGGGGGGAAAAGTAACCTGTTTTAAGGCACTGGTGAAACCAGTCTCAGACTTCGTAGTAAAAAACGAGCTGGTTCTGTATGGAAAACAAAGGACAACTGTCATGAAGAAACAAGAAAACTGCGAATAAGGAAACCTCAGGAAAAAAATACTTCTTTTCCAACCTGGTCCAAGAATATCTCTGCAAAGCGCCCAAGGGTAAACGCACCAGAGGCCAGAAATACACATTCGAAAGGGACAGGGGAAGGACGGCTAAGTACCTAAGAGCTAACAACTCTGTGGAAAACTGTAATCAATTACTGTAAAAGGGGGAACACAACTTACCTTAAAGACATCTTTCCCTAAAGACTACTAGCCTGTATTTTCTCCTGGGCCATCCTTTCTTTGGCAGTTTCACAGTAAATTAATTTTACTCTAATTTTTCCCGGGCACATATATTTCCTTCTACTTAGCTTCACCTAATACTTTAAAAAATGAAAAATATTTCCCTCCTAATGTAATAATTCTTCCTTTATCAAAAGCTTTTTTTCATGAGAAATAACACTGCAGAAAAAATCTCCATAAGTGGAAGTACATGCTAAATCTAAATTCTTAGAACAAAAAGTGTCTATCAATGTAGTGATGCTTCTCATCACAGTGATTTTTTTTTTTTTTTTTAGAGTGGAAGGTGTAGGAGAGGTAAACATAGAAAGGACACAGGGATCCCTATTACACTGTATTTCTGCTTCCCCATTTACATCACAACCCCCTAAAACACACACACCAACTTACACACACACACACACATACATGCAGGTGTACACATGCACGTGCACAGAGTTGAGAAGTTTTCAGGAAAACAGGAGCTTGCTAAACTGCCTGATTCTGCTTCCCGTGAGATCAAAGATAAGCAGACTCCAAATAAACTTGAAAAGAAGGGGAAATTCAACATTAACAACAATTTCTAAATCACTTGCAAATTAGCTCCTGCTCCTAGCATTTTTAGGAAAGGAGGACTTTGGCGCCCCCTTTTCAGAAGTACACAGAAGTGCTAGGAAATGGAGTGCAATTGACTTTGTCAACAGGTTTCTAGGAAACTCTGAAAGTGTGTGTCTGCTGCTTAGAAAAGAGAAGACAGAATTTCAAATATGACTGCAAATGCCCAAAATGGCAAGAGAACAATATGCAAATCCTCACATAATTTCAAGGCAATGCAACCGGGGGAAGGAACAAGGAGTTTGCCATTAAAAGAAAAAAGATGGTAAACTCAATGAGACAGGTCTTTTTAAATAATTTCAATTCAAGTTTCCCAGATTTTATTTCAATGCCACTTAAAACTATATATAATAAATCATCAAATTCCATAGTAATACAGCAGCCATTTGACTCCCAAAATGTTTAAATATTATATCCCATTTTCCCCATAAACCATAATAATGTCCACAGATATTCCATGATTTCGGCATCAACCTATTAACCTGGCACTCTCATACCCAAAACCAAGGCAAAAATCCTCTGAAGGATTTACCCTGATTTATTATTCCAAAAACAAGGCCACCTTAGACAATCAGTCAGAACGGCTTGGTTTCCCATTAAGGAACAAACAAACAGAAAGGCCAGGGGACAGTGTACCGGGTATAGGGGCCTCTGCTTTAGACAGTGGGCGTGTCAGGTGAAGGAAATGGATGTCAGAGGGAATATGCTTTCCACAAATGCAGGATGAGCTCTAACAGCAGGGGTATGAGACCTGCCCTCAATTACTCTTATAGTAGAGAGGAGGAAGCCAATAGGGAAGAACAAGAGAATTCTGTTTGAGCACCCACCGTGGGCCACACATCATATGTTGTCATTTGGCATTTGGTCATCCTCACAGCAACACAGTTAAGTGATAAAGCTTCCTGTCTAGGATTACAGGACTAACAAGCACAGGGCAGGATTCCTGTCTCAGGTGTGACCCTATGTCACTCTCTCAAACAGAAAGTTCTACAGGCCACAATATAGTTCAGAGCAGACACGCATGACCTTCCATGACCGGGTCTATGGCTCGCTCAGCCCCTCCTCCTCCCCAATGTACACACACACACTTGACACTCTACCAACACTAAACTGACAAGAATTTCCTAAATGCCCAGACCATTTCAAGCCTATCCCACCTTGGCACGTGCTATTCCCTCTGCCCCCCTGACAGTCCACAGAACTCCGAGGCACCCATCCAACCCCAACTGCGAGATGACTTCCTCCTAGAAGCCCTCCTTGGCCACCACACCCCCATGAGAGTTTACCACTCTCATCTCTGCCAACTGTCCATCCCTTCACAGCTGCATCCGCCATACCTAGCAGTCTCTGGCACACAGTGAGCACTAAATAGAATTTGCTACATTAGGCTGGGCTGATTTGAGTACAACTGTTCAAATGGAGGAGATGGGGAAACGGAGCTGGCCCTGAAGGAGTGACGACAGCAATAAATGCCTTGATAAAGTGTAAAAGAACATTTATTACATAATTTATCATACTGGGATGAATATAAGACAAACTCAAATGTAAAGCAAGTCAATTTTCAAAAGAAAAGAAGGCTTTAAACCCACAAAATCATGTCCTATTATACGTCCTAGTCTGGTCTGAACTCTATGATATCACAGGAATGAAACGCCCTCCTTGGATTTCTGCATTTTTCTACCAAAGCTCTGTCTCATCAGTAGTTTCCAGGTAGCTGCTCCTTAGCAACCTCCACCAAGTCTGCCTTTTTCAGCCCACCCACAGTTACTGGAAGCCAGCTTCCAGAACAAAGCTCTTAAAAACAGAAATATGAGGTACAATTCAGTGACCAGCATTTAGAGAGAGGGTGTGCACGACACTGTGACGGCTACCTAGTTACCCACTGACTTGCCTCTGCACCCACCGTCCTTCCCCAAGCTTGCCCACGCCATCCACACACACACACCTGCTTAACCACCAACTCCCAAACCGCCCAGCACGCAGGCTGTGGGGAGAGACAGGGATGGGGGGAAGGGTACGCAACTCAGCCCTCTTTCATCCACGGGGGACAGAAACTGCTCTGCACCCCCTGATCCACTGCAGCCACCTGGGTGGGCACCGCCTTACCCTGGCTGTCCAGGTTTGATGCTTGTTAAAAGAATTCAAAAGACGCCCCTGTGAGTCCCAGAAAGCACGGTCTTG
>RJWK010039499.1:0-20350 GCA_004363435.1 Platanista minor | reverse complement strand
GGAGGGGGAGGGAGGAAGGAGGCAGGAGGAGGGAAGGGAGGAGGGAGGGGCAGGGAGAGGGAAAGGCAAATCTCTATTTCCCAATTTAGGCAAATCTTTCTAGAGTTATGTTTCTCCCCTTTCTCTGAACAGCCATGACATGTTCCCTGTCTTTATTATGGTTCCCAGTTACCCTCAACTAAATTATAGACTTTTGATTAATTTCAACATCTGGACATTGACACTCACTAAGAGCTATGTGAATGGGAGGCTGCATGACTCATCTGCTCAATTAGACTATAAAGTCCTGACGGCAAGATTTTTAAAAATTCGCCTTTGTATCCAGTGCAGTGCCTAGCACAGGTCCTGGTAAAGGGATGCTTAGCAATACCTGTCACCTGTCTGAATAAATGAATAGATCAATTAAAAATGCAGACAAAAAGACTATTTTAAAAGACAACTCTGCACCAGATTTTCAAAGAGCCCATTTCATTATAAATTTATTTAGAAGATGGATAAAGAAGTTGTGGTATATATGTAAACTGCAATAATATTTAGCCATAAAAAATGAGGACATCCTACCATGTGCGCACAACAGGGATGTACCTTGAAGGCATTATGCTAAGTGAAATAAGTCATATAGAGAAAGACAAATACTGTATGATCTCACTTATATGTGGAATCTAAAGCAAAAGCAAAAAATCTAATAGAAAAAGAGCAGACTTGTGGTTGCCAGAGGCAGGGTATGGGGGGAAGGGGGAACTGGACAAAGGTGGTTATAAAAGGTACAAACTTCCAGTCATAAGATAAATAAATGCTAGGGATGTAACGTACAGTTAACACTGCCGAATGATATATAGGAGAATTGCTAAGAGAGTACATCCTAAGACTTCTCATCACAAGGAGAATTTTCTTTCTTTTCTCTTTTTTTTTTATTGTGTGTATATGAGATGATCGATGTTACCTGAACCTATTGTGGTAATCACCTCATAATATACATAAATCAAACTATCCTTCTGTACACCTTAATATACAGTGATGTAGTTTAATTATTTCTCAGTAAAACTGGGAGCAAAAGGATTTCTTGAATTCTCCTCCTTGTATAATCTTTCCTCTCTTGGTCATTTTCTGTCTCAGGTAAACAATTAAATAACTTCCAAAGTAGTACACAGTAGAAAGGGATAAATATCAGACATAGATAAATACACCTCTGAGAAAACTGAATCATTATGGTTTGTAGACTATGAAATTAGTTACCATCACCAGGCATATGCCACAGAGGTTCATGAGATGCTCCTTCAATATGGCATCATTAACTTCCAGAACTCGGTGAATGGAGCCCACTGCAGATGGCTATTTGTTTTGATGTTCTCTGACTACCATGTATTATTATTTTGTGTGTGTGTGTGTGTGTGTGTGTGTGTGTGTGTGTGGTACATGGGTCTCTCACCGTTGTGGCCTCTCCCATTGTGGAGCACAGGCTCTGGACACGCAGGCTCAGTGGCCATGGCTCATGGGCCCAGCCGCTCCGTGGCATGTGGGATCCTCCCGGACCAGGGCACGAACCCATATCCCCTGCATCAGCAGGCGGACCCTCAATCACTGTGCCACCAGGGAATCCCTACCATGTATTATTGATGCATTCATAAAAGTGATGCCACTGACCTACCGTCAGTTGGCCAGGCACTAGAGGCTTCAAACCATAGATAGCTGTATGTCATGAGATTGGAGTGATGCATCTACAAGACGAGGGACACCAAAATTGATAGTTACCACTGGGACGAGACAAGGAAGGACCCTCCATTACAGACTTCAAAGAGAACAGGACCTTGCTGACACCTTCATTTCAGACTTCTAGCCTCCAGAATTGTGAGAAAATATGTTTCTGTTGTGCTAAGCCACCGAGTTTATGGGACTTTGCTATGGCAGACCTAAGAAACTAAGGGAATTCACCATGAAAAAGTACTAAAATCAAGATGTGAACAATTACACTGTGGATGCACTATTGAAGTAACAACTAGTACAATTGTAGCAATGATAATGTCAACCACATATCAAAGAAAAGTGCCTTACCTTTTAGACAAGAAGAAAAATATCCCATGAAAAGGATGGCACATATCTTGGCAGGAGGCAACACATAGGCTTCCCAAGTATGTAGGATAAGTAGCAAAGACTCAGCTGAATCTCGAAGGGACCATGTCTCCTTATTGCTAAGATGAGGTCAACAAAAGTCCTTTAGTTTATTTCATGAAGATTTTTTTTAACATAGACATTTTAAAGGTCAAATGAAAAACAGTTCTGAGGAAATGGTCAGTAGTAAACTGTCAGGTCCTATGCAGATATAAACTGCTATTATTAATAGCCATAAGGTTGGGTTTTATTCTTCAATAGCATTGAAATGGTCAATAGAATAATTCCAGGGAAGCTGTTCGGAAATAATAGCTCTGTAACTCTTGTGTAATGAATTGTTCATCCTGGAGCAAAGTAAGTAAAAATGATTTCAGCAAAATCAAAGTAAGAGAAAATATTTACAATTAAATCAGTTTACTTCTACAAGCAACAATACGTTTCACAAATAGAATCTACGTAATGGAGTAAACATGTGACATGGTAAGATCAGGCAAAGGGAATGGCATGTTAGAATTGCATACACATACAAAGCATATACAAATATGTAGGTATACATACACATATGGTATTATGTATGTAGTATAATCATATATAGCATATGTCTCTTTTCTTCAGGTAGTATCTAAAAATCAGGAACTATCATGGATCTCAAAAGTGGTTGTGAAGAAAATACAGTGTGTCACCTCATATCTAGGGTAAAATGTCATAATGGGGTTTTTTTCTTTTTTTTTTTGCGTTACGCGGGCCTCTCACTGCTGTGACCTCTTCGTTGCGGAGCACAGGCTCCAGACGCGCAGGCTCAGTGGCCATGGCTCACAGGCCTAGCTGCTCCGCGGCATGTGGGATCTTCCCGGACACGAACCCATGTCCCCTGCATCGGCAGGCGGACTCCCAAACACTGCGCCACCAGAGAAGCCCTTTTTTTTCATTTTTAATGACATTGTTTTCTTTCTAATTTTACAAGCAAGACATATTCACTGCATACAACCAGAAATATATAAAAGCATAAAGTAAAAAATAATAATCGCCCATAATCCAAACCCCCTCTTCCCCTGCATAACCACCATTAGCATTTTGATGCATTTCCTCCCAGTGCTTCCATTTTTTAAAACATGATTGAAGTATAATTGACCTACAACACTATTTTATATGCAGGTACTCAACATGGTGACTGATATTTCAATGTTACAAAATGATCAGTATAAGCCTATTTAGCATTACCGTACAAAGATATTACAATATAACAGACTATATTCCCCATGCTGAACATGTTATCCCCGTGACTTTATTTTGTGACTGAAAGTTTGTACCTCTTAATCTCCCTCACCTATTTCTCTCATCCCTCCACTGCCCTCCCCTCTGGATACCACCTATTTGTTCTCTGTGTCTATGAATCTGTTTGTTTTGTTTGTTCATTTGTTTTTTAGATTCCACATCTGAGTGAAATCAAATGGTATGTCTTTGACTTATTTCACTAAGCATAATATTCTCTAGGTCCATCCATGTTGTCACAAATGACAAAATTTCATTTTTTATGACTGAGAAATAGTCCATTGTATGTACTTGTGTGTGTAAATATGTGTATGTTTGTGTGTGTATATATATATATATATATATATATATATATATATATATATATATATATAATATTATTCTTTCATCTATTGATGGGCATTTGTTTTTTGTATCCATTCATCTACTGTCTTCTTATTTGAGCATTTAGTCCCGTTAAAGTAATTGATAAGTACGTACTTACTGCCATTCTGTTAATTGTTTTGGAGTTGTTTTTGTAGTTCTTTGTTGCTCCTTTCTTTGCTCTCTTCCCTTGTGATTTGACTATCGTTAGTGTTACGTTTGGAGTCCCTTCTCTTTTCGGTGTATCTGTTACAGATTTTTGACTTGTGGTTACCAAGAGTTTTACATATAGCAACCTATACATATATATAAAATAGGTAATTATTTTAAGTTGCTGATCTCTTAAATTCTAAGGCGTTTTAACAATCCTACATTTTTATTCCCCCCAACCCATGGCTAATGTTTTTGACATTTCACATCCTTGTGGTTAGTGTATCCCTTAACTACATATTGTGGATATAATTTTTTTTCTTTTAACCTTCCTATTAGCTTTATACATGGTTGATCTACAACCTTTATTGTATATTTGCCTTTACCAGTGAAATTTTTCCTTTGGTAATTTTCATTTTTCTAGTCATGGACTTTGTTTTTTCCACTTAAAGACATCCCTTTAACATTTCTTGTAAACTGAACTCTCAGCTTTTGCCTGTCTGTAAAACTCTGTCTCATCTTCAAATCTTGCTGGGTAGAGTATTTGTGGCTGTAAGTTTCTCCCTTTCATCACTTTAAATAATTATAGCACACCCTCTAGCGTGAAAAGTTTCACTAGTTTTTTATATCTTTTGACCTTTTGTTAAATTTATGTTCATCCATTCCTCTCCCAAGTTCATTGAGCATATTTATCATTACCTTGACCTCTTTATTGGGTAGATTGCTTATCTCCTTTTAGCTCAGTTTTAAGGTTTTATCTTATTCCTTTATTTGGAACATAGTCCTCTGTTGCTCCATTTTGCCTGAATCTGTTTTTATTTGTATGTATTAGGTAGGTTGGTTAAGTGGCTTTATGTGGAAGATGTCCTGTGGGGCCCAGGAGCACACCCCTCTCTTTTCACCAGAGGTTTATGCTCTAGGGGTGCCTCCCATGTGGGCTGTATGTACCCTTCTTGTTCTATCTAGTTCAGAGTCTGCTGGCCAGTGGTGGGTGGGGCTGGGTCCCAGGGTTGGTACAATCCTGCAGGTGGGCAGGTTCCAGGGGGTCTTGGGGCTAATGTCTACCTGCTGGTGGGCAGACCCCGATCCTGCAGGTTCCCTGGACAGGGTCCCAAGGCTGCTGGTTCCGGACTGCTGGTAGATGCAGCTGGCTGCTGGCCTGGAAGGTCCCAGGGCTGGTGCCAACTAGCTGGTGGGCAGGGACCTGGCACTGGTAAGCTAGAGGGAAGGCTCGATAACTGCACTTGCCAGTACCAGTGCCTTGTGGTAGAAGGAGCTCCCCAGTGACTGCCACCCGTGTCTGTGTTCACAGAATGAGTTCCAGCTGCCTCCTGCCTCCCTGGGAAGCTCTCCACGATCAGCAAGTAGATCTGACCCAGGCTCTTTTCAAATGATTGCTTCTGCCCTGGGTCTCAGAGCATGTGAGATTTTGCATGCATCCTTTAAGAGTCTATTCTCACGGCCCTTTGCCTCTCCCAAATGCGACCTCCACTGGCCTTCAAAGCCAGACGTTCTCAGGGCTCAAATTCCCGGTGTGGAACCCCCAGTCTGGGATGCCGGATGTGGGGCTCAGATTCCTCATTGCAATTGTGACTGTACTGCCACTCGTGGGTCAGCTACCTGGGGTGCGGGTCTTAACTATACCATGTCTCTGTGCATCCTACCTGTTTCACTGTGGTTCCCTCTTTATATATCCAGCTGTATATCTTTTTGCTACTCTTCAGGTCATTGCCATTGATAGTCGCTCTGTAAATAGTTGTCATTTTGATATACACATGGCAGGTGGTGAGCTCAGGGTCTTCCTACTTTGCCATCTTGGCCACCTCCCACATGCATTCTTTTGCCCACCAACTGCACTCGTCATTTCACACATTTTAGATGCCTGATAAATATTTTTTTATATCATAAGCATCTATAAGAACTGGGGTTTGGCATTCCAAAATAATCCACAACCCTCCTACTCCCAAGAAAACAATATATTTTCTGAACACTTGCTGCATACCTTGCATACTGGCATATTAAATCAATTTACCATGTCTTCAAAAATTTTAAGAACTAGATTGGCAGTGGAAACTGGGTCTCAAGATTTCTCAAGAGAACATTTAATTCAATCAGGACTTATTAATACATATTTTAAAGCTTTGTGTGAATCATAAAAATGAAAGAAAAGACAAACCTCTTAGGTAGCCTCATCCACCAGAGGGCAGACAGCAGAAGCAAGAACTACAGTCCTGCAGCCTGTGGAACAAAAACCACATCCAGAGAAAGATAGACAAGATGAAAAGGCAGAGGGCTATGTACCAGATGAAGGAACAAGATAAAACCCCAGAAAAACAGCTGAATGAAGTGGAGATAGGCAACCTTCCAGAAAAAGAATTCAGAATAATGATAGTGAAGATGATCCAGGACCTCGGAAAAAGAATGGAGGCAAAGATCGAGAAGATGCAAGAAATGTTTAACAAAGACCTAGAAGAATTAAAGAACAAACAAACAGAGATGAACAAAACAATAACTGAAATGAGAAATATACTAGAAGGAATCAATAGCAGAATAACTGAGGCAGAAGAATGGATAAGTGTCCTGGAAGACAGAATGGTGGCATCCACTGCAGCAGAACAGAATAAAGAAAAAAGAATGAAAAGAAATGAAGACCACCTATGAGACCTCTGGGACAACATTAAACGCAAAAACATTCACATTATAGGGGTCCCAGAAGGAGAAGAGAGAGAGAAAGGACCTGGGAAAATATTTGAAGAGTTTATAGTCGAAAACTTCCCTAACACAGGAAAGGAAACAGCCACCGAAATCCAGGAAGGACAGAGAGTCCCAGGCTGGATAAACCCAAGGAGAAACACTCCAAGACACATAGTAATCAAACTGACAAAAATTAAAGACAAAGAAAAATTATTGAAAGCAACAAGGGAAAAATGACAAATAACATACAAGGGAATTCTCATGAGGTTAACAGCTGATTTCTCAGCAGAAACACTACAAGCCAGAAGGGAGTGGCAGAACATATTTAAAGTGATGAAAGGGAACAACCTACAACCAAGATTACTCTACCTGGCAAGGGTCTCATTCAGATTTGATGGAGAAATCAAAAGCTTTACAGACAAGTGAAAGCAAAGAGAACTCAGCACCACCAAACCAGCTCTATAACAAATACTAAAGGAAATTCTCTAAGTGGGAAACACAAGAGAAGAAAATGACCTACAAAAATAAACCCAAAACAACTAAGAAAATGGTAATAGGAATATACATATCGATAATTAGCTTAAACATGAATAGATTAAAGGCTCCAACCAAAAGACACAGGCTTGCTGAATGGATACAAAAACAAGACCCATATATACGCTGTCTACAAGAGACCCATTTCAGACCTAGGAACACATACAGACTGAAAGTGAGGGGATGGAAAAAGATATTCCATGCAAATGGAAATCAAAAGAAAGCTGGAGTAGCAGTACTCATATCAGATAAAATAGACTTTAAAATAAAGAATGTTACAAGAGACAAGGAAGCACACTACATGATGATCAAGGGATCAATCCAAGAAGAAGATATAACAATTATAAATATATATGCACCCAACATAGGAGCACCTCAATACATAAGGCAACTGTTAACAGCTCTAAAAGAGGAAATCGAGAGTGACACAATAATAGTGGGGGATTTTAACACCTCACTTGCACCAATGGACAGATCATCCAAAGAGAAAATTAACAAGGAAACACAAGCTTTAAATGACACAATAGACCAGATAGATTTAATTGATATTTATAGGACATTCCATCCAAAAACAGCAGATTACACTTTCTTCTCAAGTGCACATGGAACATTCTCCAGGATAAATCACATCTTGGGTCACAAATCAAACCTCAGTAAATTTAAGAAAATTGAAATCATATCAAGCATCTTTGCTGACCACAATGCTATGAGATTAGAAATCAATTACAGGGACAAAAATGTAAAAAACACAAATACATGGAGGCTAAACAATACGTTATTACATAACCAAGAGATCAATGAAGAAATCAAAGAAGAAATAAAAAAATACCTAGAAACAAATGACAATGAAAACACGACAATCCAAAACCTATGTGATGCAGCAAAAGCAGTTCCAAGAGGGAAATTTACAGCAATAAAAGCCTACCTCAAGAAACAAGAAAAATCTCAAATAAACAATCTAACCTTACAACTAAAGGAACTAGAGAAAGAAGAATAAACAAAACACAAAGTTAGTAGAAGGAAAGAAATCATAAAGATCAGAGCAGAAATAAATGAAATAAAAACAAAGAAAACAATAACAAAGATCAATAAAACTAAAAGCAGGTTTTTTGAGAAGATAAACAAAATTGATAAACCATTAGCCAGACTCATCAAGAAAAAGAGGGAGAGGACTCAGATCAATAGAATTAGAAATGAAAAAGGAGAAGTAACAATTGACACTGCAGAAATACAAAGCATCATAAGAGACTACTACAAGCAACTCTATGCCAATGAGATGGAAAACCTGGAAGAAATGGACAAATTCTTAGAAAGGTATAACCTTCCAAGACTGAACCAGGAAGAAATAGAAAATATGAACAGAACAATCACAAGTAATGACATTGAAACTGTGATTAAAAAACCTTCCAACAAACAAAAGTCCAGGACCAGATGGCTTCACAGGTGAATTCTATCAAACATTTAGAGAAGATCTAACACCCATCCTTCTCAAACTCTTCCAAAAAATTTCGGAGGAAGGAACACTCCCAAACTCATTCTATGAAGCCACCATCAGTCTGATAACCAAAACCAGGCAAAAATACTACAATAAAAGAAAATTACAGACCAATATCACTGGTGAATATAGATGAAAAAATCCTCAACAAAATACTAGCAAACGGAATCCAACAATACATTAAAAGGATCATACACCATGATCAAGTGGGATTTATCCCAGGAATGCAAGGATTCGTCAATATATGCAAATCAACCAATGTGATACACCATATAAACAAATTGAAGAATAAAAACCGTATGATCATCTCGGTGGATGCAGGAAAAACTTTTGACAAAATTCAATGCTCATTTATGATAAAAACTCCCCAGAAAGTGGACATAGAGGGAACTTACCTCAACATAATAAAAGCCATATACGACAAACACACAGAAAACATCATTCTCAATGGTGAAATACTGAAAGCATTTCCTCTAAGATCAGGAACAAGACAAGGATGTCCACTCTCACCACTAGTATTCAACATAGGTTTGGAAGTCCTAGCCATGGGAATCAGAGAAGAAAAAGAAATAAAAGGAATACAAATTGGAAAAGAAGAAGTAAAACTGTCACTGTTTGCAGATGACATGATACTCTACATCCTAAAGATGCCACCAGAAAACTACTAGAGCTAATCAATGAATTCGGTAAAGTTGCAGGATCCAAAATTAATGCACAGATATCTCTTGCATTCCTACACACTAATGATGAAAAATCTGAAAGAGAAATTAAGGAAACACTCCCATTTACCACTGCAACAAAAAGAATGAAATACCTAGGAATAAACCTACCTAGGGAGACAAAAGACCTGTATGCAGAAAACTATAAGACACTGATGAAAGAAATTAAAGATGATACAAACAGATGGAGAGATATGCCATGTTCTTGGATTGGAAGAATCAATATTGTGAAAATGACTATACTACCCACAGCAATCTACAGATTCAATGCAATCCCTATCAAATTACCAATGGCATTTTTTACAGAATTAGAACAAAAAATCTTAAAATTTTTATGGAGACACAAAAGACCCTGAATAGCCAAAGCAGTCTTGAAGGAAAAAAAACAGAGCTGGAGGAATCAGCGTCCCTGACTTCAGACTATACTACAAAGCTACAGTAATCAAGACAATATGGTACTGGCACAAAAACAGAAACATAGATCAATGGAACAGAATAGAAAACTCAGAGATAAACCCACGCACCTATGGTCAACTAATCTATGACAAAGGAGGCAAGGATATACAATGGAGAAAAGACATTCTCTTCAATAAGTGGTGCTGGGAAAACTGGACAGCTACATGTAAAAGAATGAAATTAGAATACTCCCTAACACCATACACAAAAATAAATTCAAAATGGATTAGAGACCTAAATATAAGACCAGACACTATTAAACTCTTAGAGGAAAACATAGGCAGAACACTCTATGACATAAATCACAGCAAGATCCTTTTTGACCCACCTCCTGGAGAAGTGGAAATAAAAACAAAAATAAACAAATGGGACCTAATGAAACTGCAAAGCTTTTGCACAGCAAAGGAAACCATAAACCAGATGAAAAGACAACCCTCAGAATGGGAGAAAATATTTGCAAACGAATCAACGGACAAAGGATTAATCTTCAAAATATATAAACAGCTCATGCAGCTCAATATTAAAGAAACAAACAACCCAGTTTAAAAATGGGCAGAAGACCTAAATAGATATTTCTCCAAAGAAGACATACAGATGGCCAAGAAGCACATGAAAAGCTGCTCAACATCACTAATTATTAGAGAAATGCAAATCAAAACTATTATGTGGTATCACCTCACACCAGTCAGAATGGCCATCATCAAAAAAATCTACAAACATAAATGCTGGAGAGGGTTTGGAGAAAAGGGAACCTTCTTGCACTGTTGGTGGGAATGTCTATTGATATAGCCACTATGGAACACAGTATGGAGCTTCCCTAGAACACTAAAAATAGAATTACCGCAATCCCACTACTGGGCATATACCCAGAGAAAACCATAATTCAGAAAGACACGTGCACCCCAATGTTCACTGCAGCACTATTTACAATAGCCAGGTCACGGAAGCAACCCATCTACAGATGAATGGATAAAGTAGATGTGGTACATATAGACAATGGAATATTACTCAGCCATAAAAAGAAATGAAATTGGATCATTTGTAGAGATGTGGATGGATCTAGAGATTGTCATACGGAGGGAAGTAAGTCAGGAAGAGAAAAACAAATATCGTACATTAATGCATATAAGTGGAAACTAGAAAAATAGTACAGATGAACTGGTAACCGGTTTGCAGGGCAGAAATAGAGACACAGATGTAGAGAACAAACATATGGACACCAAGTGGGGAAAGTGGGGTGGGGGGGGGTGGGATGAATTGGGAGATTGGGATTGACATGTATACACTAATATGTATGAAACGGATAACTAATAAGAACCTGCTGTATAAAAAAATAAATAAAATAAAATTCAAAAAAAAAGAAAGAATAATATAAACACATATATATATTTCATTATAGTGAACATCACAGTCAACCATCTCCTGGATACTGAATAATGTCCAACATGCTCCCTAACCTGGCCTCAGTCTCAGACTCCCCGTCAAAAACCATGCTGCTTTTTATTCTGAGCCCACATCATCACACTGGTCCAGCTCACATTAACAAAAGCCCACCCTTCAGAAAGGGCAGATGTGACAGATAAAAACTTTCCCCTCCCCTGCAAATCCTGTCCTCCACATATCTTCCCACTATTCACTGCCACCCACTCACATAAGCTCTTCAGACTTGGGACTCTCTCATCTATAGAAGCAAATTCTCTCTTGAAGGTCATGAGTATCTCCCTCCCTTCTGTGATGCGTGTCATTCCTAACACCCACTCTTTTACTCCCAGTTTTTCCATCTGCTCTAATCGTCTTTTCCCAGGCTCCTTGCCTGGCTTCTCTTCCTACAACTTTTCTCTGAAGGTAAAATTCTACAGCTTGTGTCTTCGGCTCTCTTCTCTCATACTCAGTGCCTCAGACTCTCTCCTTCCGTAGTCTTGACCTCTGCCTTTAATTGAAGAGCCACACATCCGACTGTGAGATTATTTTCAAAAGGAGGTATATTGTCTTTTTGGTCATTACTTTCAAATACTTCAGTATAAATAGTGTTGTGTGTCCCCATGCATAGAAGTTAATTTTGATCAACTTGGGTTTCTTTGTTAACATTTGAAATACATTAATCAGTAATCCGTAATGTATGTAGTAGCTACAGCAAATGCTTTAAATACAACTATCTAAATTACACAGGCTTATTTGTATAAATTATGCCAGAAATAATTTTTCACCGGTGAAATGAATAGTATTCATGAAAGATTTCATAGAGCCCACTGCCTGTACATGAGGGTAAGATATAGGAATCCAGCAGGGGGATAGCTTTATACAGTCTCATGCCTGGAGCTATTTTTAGCCATATTTTAAACCTCCAACCCCTCTTGCATTTTCTGTCCCTTGTCCCCACTCACCACATTTCCCCTACTCACCTCATCGTCTTCCTGCTCCCCACCTCCACTACACAGGGACGACTTTTTCTGATCTGCCTAGCAGTTAGGTGAACACTGCCAGGTTACCATCGCATTCATCTCAGAATTATCCTTTCATGCCAAGTGTTTGTCATAATGTGTAAGACAAAGTAGAGATGCCTCTGCACATGACATGTTTGTGTGTGTGTGTGTGTGTGTGTGTGTGTGTGTGTGTGTTTTCCTGCTCACTAGTAATGTCTTCCCTTTAGGACGATTTCTGTCTGATAACTGCTTTAATCATCACTATCCATACTATAGTAAGATAAACACATCACAAGGGTGTGGTAGAGACAGTCAGGCTGTTGTCACGAATACGTGTAGCCCCCCACCAGCTACAAGTCAAATTTCTGGGGGTCCCCCGACCGTTGTTGAATGACGGAAGTCAGAGGTCAGCTCACAGATGCAACTGGAAGTTCACCGATATTGAACTCATATAGTTGAGATCACCCAATTTCCCTTTTCTACCCCTCTCAACTGCCTGACTCTCCAGCTTTTGTATTTTCTTCCCCTGCCAATCTGGAGGCATTGCCTTCCTACTCTCTCCTCCATCTCTACGTCATAGATTAATTCTGTCTTGGTACTGCCTTCCCCATTAAGTTCCACTATCCATTCTTGTGATGGGTTGAATTGTGTCCCCCAGAGTGGTAGGTGGAAGTTCTAATCTCATACCTGTGAATGTGACCTTATTTGCAAACAGGTCATTGCAGATGTGATCCAGTTAAGATGAGGCCATTAGAGTGAGCTCTAACCCCACATGATTGCAGGTCTTGTAAGAGGAGAGACAACCATGTGAACACAGAGGCAGAGATTGAAGCTGGATGCTGTAAGCCAAGGAATGCTTGGTGCTCCCAGCAGCTGGAAGAAGCAAGGAAGGATCCTCTCCTGGAGGTTTTGGAGGGAACAAGGCTCTGGCTGACATTTCAGAACTGTGAGAAAATACATTTGTTGTTTTAAGCCACCCAGTGTGTACTTTGTTCTGGCAGCCCTAGGAAACTGATATGATTTCCTGACATCACTGATGCTATTTAGCCTGCAGCATAAATTGGTGCTCAGCAGCTGCTTATCAAGTGACTAAGGCTCTGATCCCATTCACCTCCTCCTCATCCTTTGTATTGAAATGAGACTAATTGACTCTCGATGTCATTCTCTTGCTCAAAATCCTTGACAATTATCACCTAAATTTAGTACCGAGTCAAAAGTCTTGAGCTTGGGGCTCTGAGGACCAAGAGCTTTGCTCTCCAACTGCATCTCTTACTACACTACCTCGGACCCTTCCCTGAAGACTGGAGTCTCCCCATCCTTCCCCCTCAAGCCCTCCACTTTCCAGGATTCTACCCCGCACTGTCCCTCACCTGCACTGCCCTTTCTCCCATCTCCACCAGTCAGATCCAGTTCACATGCCATTGCTCGAGTGATGGCTTTTAGAATCTATTCTCCCAAATAAGACTTTTCATCTCTCTGCTTCCTAACACCGTATGTATACATATTTGTATCTCTATTTTAACAATTAATATGCTCTTTGTGATAGTAAATTGTAAACATTCTCCATCTCCTCAACTGGCTTCCAAACTCCTGAAGGGTTTTCATTTTTGCATACTCTGCCTTATCTTGCATAGAAACTGGCATATCACGTAATACTGGTTAGATTGAATTGGGAAAAAAAAAACAAATTGTGTGTTGTCTCTGTAAGATTCAGTAGCCACATGTTAATAAAACAGCATCCATCCTCTTTATCAAAAGGTACCCATTGACATTTGCCCATTCGGGTCAAGTCTTTAACCAGTAAGTAAGCAAGCAATGTATCATGCATCAGAGAGAAACAATAATTATGAAACTCTTCGTCTTTGGTACCATGATCACCCTGTGTATGTATCAACACACCAAACACCTAAGATATACATAGCTCTTCCTTTTAAGCAAATTATCAGAAATATTTACCTAAAAATAGAAAGTGGAATCTCTTGTAATCTAAGCTCTATAGAAACCTTGGAATTCTTCTGTAAAGGTCATGGGATGGAACAGATTTGACAAAAACTGATACCTATTTTTGTGACTTATGGAAACAATTCAATAAGGCTGGATCACAACTGACTAGTGGAATGCCATTTTACAGGATTCTTTCATTTCTTTAAGCATTTCAAGCTTCCTGTGTTACTGTATTAACCAGACTTAATAGATTTTCCTCTCAAAGTTCTACTGTGGGTTCTGGCTCTAGGAGTGTATGCTGGCTCAGCTAACGGATGCTCTGTTTCAAATGTGCGAAGTAAAAGGTTTTCATGTAAGAACTATTTTACTATCTTTCTGGAAAGGATGAAAATTTAAAACAACTCTGTGCAAAATCCACACAATGACTAGGTGGGATTGAGGAACAATGGATCACACATACGCTTTCAAAAAATAAAATCTTGAGATCAGCACTTTTACTATGAAAGCCAGTGTCCAATATGAACCAAATAACATCATTTGCAAAAGCAAAAATCAATTTCCAAAAAAGAAAAAAGCAATCTAATATAGGTCATGCTAATTCTAGAAACATGAAATGGTAGGTGTAAAAGGAACATTTACCCTGGTTTGCCTTAATAAAACCATGGACTGTAAGTTATGACTTATTCAGAATGGCTTTTAAGTTAGTTTCTAATTACTGAGTGATTTGACCTGAAATTTTTATAGTTGCTCCTTTTCAACATCTATATGTATCAGTTTACAATTGCATATGTGCTTACCAATTTAGAACTGCACTCCATTTCTGCCTTATACTTATTTCCAAGGAAATTAAAAATTTAGGAAGATCCCACATCACTATTTCCACCAACACTCTGTAGAATACATAATATTCAGAGTTTAGCCTTTAATGTCGACTCTCTTACTCCATTATTATTATTTTGCTTTGAAAAAATACTGTAAATGTCTTACACTTATATCCTTTGTTATACATTCTCATACTACCCAGAGATTAAATAACGATAAATAATGTTAGCATCAGGATTCCTCCCTCCCCACCTGACCCCCCTGAGTACCGTTAGGTACTCAGAAAACAATCAAATCCCAATACTTCTGATGGAGTCAACACCTGTCTTCTTCAAGATTTCTCAGAGATGCAACGTGGACGTGGTTTTTGTTAATCATAACAAAACTTATGCTTCAGTTGTATCTTCTTTGCAAAAAAAAATCTTATTTATTCCATTTGACTAGCTTAAGGATCAAGCAACATCATATCTTTTAGAAACACTTTCCTCAGAAAGCATCAAGCTTAACCATTTATTTTTATTCCTTCTGTGATTTCCAACTTTAGTTTTCATCAGTATCATCATAGTTTTATAAATCATAAGGAGATTGATATTCATAGGAAGGTAATGAAACAGGGAAACTTTGGTTAGATTTGAAATATGTCCATTACCAACCAGTAGGGTAATCTGACATGCCTCAGAGGCTTACCTACCTACCACGCTAGTTTTCAGAGATACTGAACATTTGGTTCCCGTTTTCTTATATAATGGAACTGGCTTCACAGAACACCAGGAACGTATTGGTTTGGCCTCTACCCATATCCATCAAGTTTTCCTGTCCTCAGGAGTGTTTGAGAAGCAAAGCAGAAACCAGGCATCCACCTGTCCTTGAGAAGCTTATGTCTAATTGAAGGATTAGAGTAGAAATAGAGAGATACAGAGATTGTTACAATCATAATGATGTTTAAAGGAAATTACTGCTCAAAAATTGTTTTATTGTCAACATTTTTTTATGGATTGTATTAATCTGGAAAGATTAGTAACCTTTCTGATGAGCAACTTTAAGGGTATGGAGGACCATTCTTATTACTCTATTTTCTATATATAATCCAATACCAAAATATAAGTTGGATCAATTTCATTTTTTCCTGTAGAAAAATCCACTTGACAGCATTATCTGGATTTGACTCCCTCCTAGACCTGAAATGTAAGTCAGTAAAAGTCAAACATAACTGTAAAAGAAACAGTTACACTAATGAGTGGCCATTAATTGATAGGCACTCAGCATTCAACCTCAAGGATTACCTTGAAAATGATGTATCTATCATCATAATTGAATATGATTGAAAAAGCCAGTTTTAAGTGTGATTTCAAGTCTACATAGCAACCAGAAATCCACAATCTTCTAACTGACTTATTTAGATATTTTGCATCATGTAGACCAAGTGTCTAGAATGACTATTTCATAATTTTAGTTTAACTTCCTTATTGAGACATATTTTGTGCCTCTTTTCTTAGTGTCTATTTAGTTGTACCTTGGTTTATGATTCTGCCCATTACATGATCTTTTCAGTCACCCTTTATTAGATTTAAATAGCAATTCTTGATCCTTTGGTATGTTAAAACAAAAAAAGAAAAAGCAGTACCATGTTTCTTCGGCTTTGCTTAAACACAAAAATTTTTGCTGCCCATCTTTTCTACTTTTTCTTTTCAATGAGAATAAAATTAAATCTTTTTAACAAAATTAAAAACATCAGAAATGTAAGATAACAAAATTCTTTGAAAATAAGTCATAATGAAAAAAATGGAAAGCATAAACATTACTGCAAGTTAGATGTAAATAAACTGTTTTGCAAATACTGGAATTTCAAATGAACAAAATGGAACTGGTATTCTGAAATTACCATATGGTGTCTTACCCTTTAATACATTGGTGTTAGTGTCAACAGCAAAAAAGGGAGTGGATGCTTATTCAAAACCAAAGCCAAACTACAGACTATAAAAAAATACTCGAAGCAACACAAAAAAGACTTAGGATTTGCTGTTGTCACTGTTGTTCAGTGTTAAGTGTCTGTAAAATCGTACGTGGAGAAGTATTATTGGGATAGATATACTATAACTGAGGTAAATAATAGAATTATAGATGTTTCCCTTTCTTTAAGAATATCCTTTACTCAAAAATATCATTAAATGGGTTCAAGGAAACAGCACACAGAGTTTTAACAAAGAAACCTCAAGATTCCACAATCTTTCCTGTATTCAAGATCTATTCCCAAGCAGAATAGGGAGTTCATCAACTGCCTCACACACAAGAAATTGATAATATATGGAAAAATGCATCTCAACACTATGGTTACTCTCAAGGAAATTTAGGAAACACAAGAATATATATGTTGTGTGCCTTTTATACTACAAACATGTTAAACTGTGGTGATATTTCAATCTAGATGTGCACCTCTCTAAAAATATAGAATTTATTATTGTGATCAAATGCTACCAAGAAACTAGTAGGGAATAGGAATAGAACTGAAAATATGCACACGTGTGCATGCACACACAGGTAAGATTTTTTTTAAGTCAAAAATATTTTCTGTAATTCTTTTTCCTTCTTTTGTTTAAACTACTTTATTGAGATATGATTGACATATAAAAAGGTGTACAAATTTAGTGTGTCCAACTTGAGTTTGGAGACAAGTCTGCATTCGTGAAATTATCACCACAATCTACATATGTCAAACATGTCTATCACCTCTGAATGTTTCTTCCTGCCCTTTTAATTTTATGACTATGATGATGGGAACACTTAAGATCTACCCTTGTAGCAAAATGTTAAGTGCAAAATATTGTCAACAATAAGGATCTACTATACAGCTCGTTGCCTAAGACTCACCTTGCAGAACTACCACTTTCTAGCCTTTGACTCATACCTGTTTCCCCCTCCTCTCAGCCCCTGGCAACCATCAATCCAACCTCTGCCTCTACAGAGCTCAGCTATTTCAGGGTCTTCATAGAAGTGGTACAATGCAGTATTTGTCCTTCTGTGTCCGGCTTATACCACTGAGCATCAGGTTCCCCAGGGCTGATCTTCAACTGATGTTTCCAGACTAAAATTTGATCAATCTTAAAAAGTTAGAAATTGTTCATTAATGATTTCTTTTATTATTCTATGAACTTCCATTTAAAAGGTTTTTAATTTTTTCTAAGAAAAAATGAATTTGGGCTTCCCTGGTGGCACAGTGGTTGAGAGTCCGCCTGCCGATGCAGGGGACACGTGTTCGTGCCCCGGTCTGGGAAGATCTCACGTGCTGCGGAGCGGCTGGGCTTGTGAGCCATGGTCACTGAGCCTGTGCTTCTGGAGCCTGTGCTCTGCAGCGGGAGAGGCCACAACAGTGAGAGGCCCGCTTACAGCAAAAAAAAAAAAAGAAAAAGAATTCATTTATAATTCATTTTCCATTACATTCAAAGACAAATTTAACTGAAATTGCAATAAACTATCTCACTAGATATTGCAAACAATGGTCAGTAGATACACAAATTGCTTGTTTAATTAAGTCTTGTTTACACTGGAAGATTTGAAGGATCTCGTGTGCACTTAGGATTGTGAGAACCAGTGTCAGAGACCATTTGACTTAGAATCAAGAAATCCTGTTGTAAATCTTAGTTCTTATATTTACTGGCTCTAGGTCCATAAAGAAGCCATTTAAACCCTCTTCAGGAACTTCACTCTGTCTGTCAGTAAAATTTAAATAAGATACCACCATGCCAATATCATAGGGTTATTGTAAGGATCAATTTTAGAAAAATGTTTTATGACATATAATGCCAGGCACATACTTGTTAAATATTTAACTATTTGATGAATATCTCTGGCATAAATTGTGCTTTTTTTTCTTCTAGCAAGGAGACTCGCAAAGGAATAACAGACTGCAGTGTTGGGGATGTGATGACCATGCGATGGCATGTAGAAGAAAAAGCCAAAAATTACCCACTTTTAAGAATCCAGAATCATCAGGAGCAGACTTAACCCTTCCATCATTTCATTTTGTCAACAAAAGTGGACTAACATGGCAAAAATGCCCTATCAGTACTAACCACTGTTATTAGTAATTATGGTATTAAAAGCAGCCATAAGAGATATTAATGAGGTAGGGGTGAGAAACAAAAACAAAGATGTTCATATTCAAATGGACAAATGAAAACTAACATAATTTGATCTAAATTTGATGCAAGTTCATAGTTACGAATTTATATTATAAACAAGAACTATGAGTCTATATATGAATAAAGAAAAGTTAGTATCCATTAAAAGTCTAACAGGAAAATGTACCTTCAAAATCCTATAAAGTGACCTAGTCAACAAGATTTGAGCACACACTATGCACAACTCTGTTCTAAATACAGGATGCTCAAAACTTAGATAAGAAATAACACCCAGTCTGGCAAGGAGGAAGGGAAATGACCCTCTCACATATATCTGGTGGATAAGTGAATGACGATATCTTCTCTAAAAAAATTCTGGAAATATCTTTTTAAATTAAAAATACATACAGCCTTTGACTTGGTGGTTGCCCTTTTGAAAGCTAGCCTCCAGAGAAAAACACAGGGAAAGATATATGTATAAGGATATTTATTGCAGTATTTTTTATATAGTAGAAAAACAGCAACAACTACAACAAATCTGATATTCATCATCAGGGAAATAGATAAAAAGATTGAACATTTTTTGAGTGAGTCAGAGAGACAAGATGGCGGAAGAGTAAGATGCGGAGATCACCTTCCTCCCCGCAGATACACCAGAAATACATCTACACGTGGAACAACTCCTACAGAAAACCTACTGAACCCTGGCAGAAGACCTCAGACCTCCCAAAAGGCAAGAAACCCCCCCCACGTACCTGGGTAGAGCAAAAGAAAAAAAAGAAAAAACAGAGACAGAGGATAGGGACGGGACCGGCACCAGTGGGAGGGAGCTGTGAAGCAGGAAAGGTTTCCACACACTAGAAGCCCCTTTGCGAGCGGAGACTGCGGGTGGCGGAGGGGGGAAGCTTCGGAGTCGCGGAGGAGAGCACAGCAACAGGGGCGCGGAGGGTTAAGCGGAGAGATTCCCGCACGGAGGATCGGCGCCGACCGGCACTCAGCAGCCCGAGAGGCTTGGCTGCTCCCCCGCCGGGGCGGGCGGGGCTGGGAGCTGAGGCTCGGGCTTCGGTCGGAGCGCAGGGAGAGGACTGCGGTTGGCGGCGTGAACACAGCCTGCGGGGGTTAGTGCGCCACCGCTGGCCGGGAGGGAGTCCGGGAAAAAGTCTGGACCTGCCGAAGAGGCAAGAGACTTTTTCTTCCCTCCTCTTTGTTTCCTGGTGCGCGAGGAGAGGGGATTAAGAGCGCTGCTTAAAG
>RJWK010039498.1:0-20358 GCA_004363435.1 Platanista minor | reverse complement strand
ATCCTTTTAATGTGCTGTTGGATTCTGTTTGCTAGTATTTTGTTGAGGATTTTTGCATCTATGTTCATCAGTGATATTGGCCTGTACTTTTCTTTCTTTGTGACATCTTTGTCTGGTTTTGGTATCAGGGTGATGGTGGCCTCGTAGTATGAGTTTGGGAGTGTTCCTCCCTCTGCTATATTTTGGAAGAGTTTGAGAAGGATAGGTGTTACCTCTTCTCTAAATGTTTGATAGAATTCGCACGTGAAGCCATATAGTCCTGGGCTATTGTTTGTTGGAAGATTTTTAATCACAGTATCAATTTCAGTGCTTGTAATTAGTCTGTGTATATTTTCTCTTTCTTCCTGGTTCAGCCTTGGAAGGTTGCGCTTTTCTAAGACTTTGTCCATTTCTTCCAGGTTGTCCATTTTATTGGCATAGAGTTGCTTGTAGTAATCTCTCATGATCCTTTGTATTTCTGCAGTGTCAGTGGTTACCTCTCCTTTTTCATTTCTAATTCTATTGATTTGAGTCTTCTTCCTTTTTCTCTTGATTAGTCTGGCTGATAGTTCATGAATTTTGTTTATCTTCTCAAAGAACCAGCTTTTAGTTTCATTGATCTTTGCTATCGTTTCCTTCATTTCTTTTTCATTTATTTCTGATCTGATCTTTATCATTTCTTTCCTTCTGCTAACATTGGGGTTTTTTTGTTCTTCTTTCTCTTATTGCTTTAGTTGTAAGGTTAGGTTGTTTATTTGAGATGTTTCTTGTTTCTTGAGGTAGGATTGTATTGATATAAACTTCCCTCTTAGAACTGCTTTTGCTGCCTCCCATAAGTTTTGGGTCATTGTGTTTTCATTGTCATTTGTTTCTAGGTATTTTTTGATTTCCTCTTGGATTTCTTCAGTGATCTCTTGGTTATTTACTAGTGTATTGTTTAGCCTCCATGTGTTTGTATTTTTTACAGATTTTTTTCCTGTAATGGAAATCTAGTCTCATAGTGTTGTTGTCAGAAAATATACTTGATATGATTTCAATTTTCTTATATTTACCAAGGCTTGATTTGTGACCCAAGATATGATCTATTTGGGAGAATGTTCCATGAGAACTTGAGAAGAATGTGTATTCTGTTGGTTTTGGATGGAATGTCCTATAAATATCAATTAAGTCCATCTTGTTTAATGTATCATTAAAAGCTTGTGTTTCCTTATTGATTTTCATTTTGGATGATCTGTCCATTGGTGAAAGTGGGGTGTTAAAGTCCCCTACTATTATTGTGTTGCTCTCGATTTCCCTTTTTATGGCTGTTAGCATTTGCATTATGTACTGAGGCTCTCCTATGTTGGGTGCATAAATATTTATAATTGTTATATCTTCTTGGATTGATCCCTTGATGATTATGTAGTGTCTGTTTTTGTCTCTTGTAATATTCTTTATTTTAAAGTCTTTTTCTTCTGATATGAGGATTGCTACTCCAGCTTTCCTTTGATTTCCATTTGCATGGAATATCTTTTTCCATCCTCTCACTTTCAGTCTGTATGGGTCCCTTGGTCTGAAGCAGGTATCTTGTAGACAGCACATATCTGGATCTTCTTACTGTATCCATTCAGCCAGTCTATGTCTTTTGGTTGGAGCATTTAATCCATTTACATTTAAGGTAGTTATTGGTATATATGTTCCTATTACCATTTTCTTAATTGTTTTGGATTTGTTATTGTAGGTCTTTTCCTTCTCTTGTGTTTCCTGCCGAGAGAAGTTCCTTTAGCATTTGTTGTAATGCTGGTTTGGTGGTGCTGAACTGTCTTAGCTTTTGCTTGTCTGTAAAGGTTTTAATTTCTCCGTTGACTCTGAATGAGATCCTTCCTGGGTAGAGTAATCTTGGTTGTAGGTTTTTCCTTTTCATCACTTTAAATATGTCCTGCCACTCCCTTCTGGCTTGCAGAGTTTCTGCTGAAAGGTCAGCTGTTAACCTTGTGGGGATTCCCTTGTTATGTTATTTGTTGTTTTTCCCTTGCTGTTTTTAATAATATTTTCTGTGTATTTAATTTTTGATAGTTTGATTAATATGTGTCTTGGCATGTTTCTCCTTGGATTTATCCTGTATGGCACTCCCTGTGCTTCCTGGACTGGATTAACTATTTCCTTTCCCATATTAGGGAAGTTTTCAACTATAATCTCTTCAAATATTTTCTCAGACCCTTCCTTTTTCTCTTCTCCTGAGACCCCTATAATTCGAATGTTTGTGTGTTTAATGTTGTCCCAGAGGTCTCTGAGACTGCCCTCAATTCTTTTCATTCTTTTTTCTTTATTCTGCTCTGTGGTAGTTATTTCCACTATTTTATCTTTCACGTCACTTATCCATTCTTCTGCCTCAGTTATTCTGCTACTGTTTCCTTCTAGAGAAGTTTTAATTTCGTTTATTGTGTTGTTAATCATTGTTTGTTTGCTCTTTAATTCTTCCAATTCCTTGTTAAAAGTTTCTTTTCTTTTCTCCATTCTATTTCCAAGATTTTGGATCATCTTTACTATCATTACCCTGAATTCTTTTTCAGGTAGACTGCCTATTTCCTCTTCATTTGCTTGGTCTGGTGGGTTTTTACCTTGCTCCTTCATCTGCTGCATATTCCTCTGTCTTCTCGTTTTGCTTAACTTACTGTGTTTGTGTTCTCTTTTTCGCAGGCTGCAGGCTCATAGTTCCCATTGTTTTTGGTGTCTGCCCCCAGTGGGTGAGGTTGGTTCAATGGCTTGTGTAGGCTTCCTGATGGAGGGGACTGGTGCTGTGTTCTGCTGGGTGGGGTCTCCTGTGGAGGCAGGGGGTGGCTGTGGCTCACTGTGGGGACAAGGTCACTATTTTTTTATAGTCTCTTTGTTGGATATTATAATTTCATTGATCACTGAAGCAATCTTTAAATGTTTTAATATCCAATTAAAGATAGCAGAGTGCACATTTACTTTAGTTTGGCACTCTTTTATGTATAAAATTCCTTAGTTTATGGCTGCAATGTCTGTGCGTTAATTTTGAAAGATTTGTATTAGCATCATGTCCAGTATAGCAATCTCTCTGAAAATTTTTAGATTTTATAACATGGAAGTTATAAAAATACCCTGTATTTAATATATTATATTCCACCATTAGTACAGTATATACTGTTGTAGGAAAAGTACACCCACTGCATATAAACGTTCTTTATATAAAATTCTAATTGTTAACTTAAGTGCATTCTATTTCAATATAGTAGTATAATTTCATTAAATAAAGTTGTCCACTAATATTTTAAATTTTGAGTTTCACTAAATAATGCATTTTTCTATCATGTAGTATATTGTTTTCTATGTAAGTATTGTATTAAAACATAACTCCTAGGATTGGGGGTTCTTATACAGTAGGCAGATATATAGATCACTTGAAATTCACACTTTGCCAAAGAAAATCACATCATTGCCTTATTGTTATTGAAATACGTAAGTCAATAATAAAATGTGATTGGGCTTCCCTGGTGGTGCAGTGGTTGAGAGTCCGCCTGCCGATGCAGGGGACGCGGGTTCGTGCCCCGGTCCGGGAAGATCCCACATGCTGCGGAGCGGCTGGGCCTGTGAGCCATGGCTGCTGAGCCTGCATGTCCAGAGCCTGTGCTCTGCAATGGGAGAGGCCACAGCAGTGAGAGGCCCACGTACCACAAACAAACAAACAATTAATAATAATAAAATGTGATTTTTTGCCCAGATGTATACATATATTATAAATCTAGTGCTTACTACCATGATGTGGAAAAATAATACCAATGGAAGGGGTATTTTTTCTTAAAATTTGGAAATTCTTAGGTTTCTTTATATCATTAGATCTGTCTTTAACATTTGAACATCCATTGGTCAGCCATCTATTCTATATAAATCAAAATAACAGAAATATGTAGTACCAGAAAGTGATGGGTAAAGATTATTTTCTAGTATTGTGTATGTACGAGTGCACTGTCTTACATTTAATTTTTTAATCAAAGTAATACATATATGATTAACAATCAAGTAATAAAGAAAAGCTTATAATAAAAACAAAAGTTGCTGCCTTCATCTTTATCCTCCCAGTTTTGCTCCCCAGAGGCACATATTATTATGTCTCTAAGCTGTTCTTCCATTACTCTCTTGGTAATGAGTATTTATTTTAAATAACACCCAGAAAGTATTTGGTAGCTTTTAAGTCTTGGAGAATGCTAACATTAAAATATACATAAGCTTTTCAGTAACAAGATTCGGGCACAAATTATTAATGTTTTCTTTATTTCTGGAAGCAATGAAGAAAAGCAATATTAACTAGTAGTAAAACAGGTTGAACATAAATCTCCAAAATATCTGTTTTTATAATTAAAAATAATTGTATGTGATGCTGTGAACTACATTCTGCAGTGTAATTAAACATATTTAACATATAACTCTATAAGTAATTTGCATAAATTATTCCGCTTAACAATTTTAGTGTAACACCAGAGGATACTGTGATTTTTATCAATGCACTCTATTAACTGAATGGATAGTGATATGGTTTTAAAAGTTGAGACATAATTATAAGCCCCTTAGAATCTCCAAATGAAGCGTATTATAGGCTATTGGAATAACTTGCCAAAATTACAGGGAAAATTGCATATGCTGTTTTGAAAGTTGAAATTGAACCTCTATACCTAATCATTTGACAAGTACTAACCATTCATTCATATTTTCTCAATGTTCCTTTCCAGATCTATTAGTTCATATGCTAGGCTTTTATTCAGAGATATATATAGTATTATGCATATAGTTCTATATAATTATAGTCAAAATTTATCCTAACTGAAAACATGGATAAATATTCAATATTGTGAGATTCATGATGGTACAATAAACTAAAGGCCAAAACTTGAGTGCTGATTCTTGATTTGGTTCCTAAGAAGCCAGTGACTCAGAGCAAGTCCTATCATCAAAAATGGCTTCAGGGCTTCCTTGGTGGCACAGTGGTTAAGAATCCACCTGCCAACACGGGGTACACGGGTTCAAGCCCTGGTCCAGGAAGATCCCACATGCCGCGGAGCAGCTAAGCCCGTGCACCACAACTACTGAAGCCCGTGCGCATACAGACTGTGCTCCACAACAAGACAAGCCACCGCAATGAGAAGCCTGCGCACCGCAATGAAGAATAGCCCCCGCTCACCACAGCTAGAGAAAGCCTGCGCACAGCAACGAAGACCCAATGCAGCCAAAAATAAATAAATTTTTTAAAAAATGCCTTCAGTTTCCTCATCTATAAAATGCAACAGACTTGGACTCATAAAAATCTAAAGAAGTCTCTTCAAGGACTTCACATAATCAGTCACAATTACTCTCAGTTTTGTTATTCTAAGATTTATTTTACTAAATAAGAAAATAACATCATATCATTGTGTACCATACTATAAGCATTTGATTATCTAGAAAGGAGACTTTTTTTTTTTTTTTTTGCCTATTTTGTTCATCACTGTAACTTTAGAATCCAGAACAGCGACTAGCACAGAATAAGTTCTTAATAAATATTTGTAAAATAAAACGTGTAAAATGTACGCCTAAAAGTAGATTTATTTCAGAAATTCAATGAAGTGGAGCTGGAGGGAGGGTTGTTTCTTTTGTTTTTACTCTCAAATAAAAACTCTCAAAAAAAAATAAAAATAAGGTTGTTTGTTTTGTTTTTACTCTATCTATTGTCAATCTATTACTGATTTCCAGGTGTCCTTACTCAATTACTCTTGAATTTTAGTATTTTTAAATCACTTGGGAATCTTGTTAGAATGCAGATTGTGATTCAGAAGGTCTGGATGAAGCCTGAGATTCTGAATTTCTGAATTCAGAAATTTCTGACCTCCCAGGTGAGGTCACAGCTATTGGTCTAAGAACTACTCTTTGAGTATCAAGGTCCTTATAAGCATCTGATAGGTGTGACTTTCAAATTTTAGAAATGAAAGTGACTTAAAAGTCATAACAAGTAACAGAGATTTTAAACATTATGTGCACCATGATTCTATTTTTTCACATACTCCTTTTCTCATTTACAGTGTTGCCATTCTTTTAGGACAGAATGAAAATTTCTCACTGCTACTGGAATGACTGTCACATGGGATGTTAAATTCTCCAGGTTTTACTGGAGACATACTGCTACACTTTGTTTGGATATCTCCAACTGCCAGTGTTTTTGCTATGACCTTTCCTATGGATTAAACACAAATAAACACATATACTTAACAATTTGAAAAGGCAAGCTATCATACAGTTAAGATTAGAATGGAAAAATATAGAAACATCCACATCATTTTTTGGATTCATTCATCATTCCAGGATTAAATAGATAACAATTGTCCAAATAAACAAAAAAAGTAATGCTGTATATTTTTTCAAAGAAAAGGTCAGGTGTGGTTCCCTTCCTTTCATACATGTAAACAGAGGCCACAGAAAACTATTAAAGTAATTAGTATTTATTTAGCAAACACTCTTATTGCATTTAGTTTTTCACAGAGAATGTTCTGTATTACATAAATATCACCTTGTTTAATATGCATAACACCCCAGCAAATAAGTACTATTATTATCTCCGTATTTTATTTTATTTTATTTTTTTGCAGTACGCAGGCCTCTCACTGTTGTGGCCTCTCTCGTTGTGGAGCACAGGCTCCTGACGCGCAGGCTCAGTGGCCATGGCTCACAGGTCCAGCCGCTCCGCGGCATGTGGGATCTTCCCAGACCGGGCCACGAACCCGTTTCCCCTGCATCCGCATGCGGACTCTCAACCACTGCACCAGCAGGGAAGCCCAATCTCCGTATTTGATAGGTGATAAAACCAAGGTAAAGGGAATAAGGTCCAGTGGTTAAGATGACATGCTTTCACTGCGAAGGGTGTGGGTTCAATCCCTGGCTGGGGAACTAAGATCCCGCAAACTGTGCAGCCAAAAATTCATACATACATACATACATACATACATAAAACCACCATAAAGTGAAGTTAAAGACATCATCCAAGGCCTCATATCTATTTGCTATGATTCAAAACTAGGCAGCCTCATCTCAGAATTTTTTCTAAGGAAAAAATATATTTGAGATTTCCAAAGACTTTGCATTATATTCAACTATATTTTCGATTAACCTCAAGAATCAGACTCCTTCCAGCAACTTAGAGTGTCACAAACAAAACAGTAGCAAAAAAATACTCAAGATATAAAGTGATTGGCTTCAGGAGTGCCAAGGGAAGTGGGGCATGGTGGGAGCTAAAGGAGGGCTGGCTTTCTTCTATAACGTAGTAGCTGTGGTTCACAGTACTTGGCACTGAGCATACTCTGCTACGATGAACCAATCTACTAACTCTATTGCCTGATACTATCTTTATTTTTTTGTAGCTCCCTGGAATTTCAGAAATATATTTCCAGTTGTCCATTAGACATCTCCACCCACCTTTGTACAATGGTAATGGAAAGCAAATGTCAAAATCTTGCACAAAATTGTTCCCTCCCCTGAAGTTCTGTGCTGGATAATGACATTACTATCTGCTCATTAATATAATTAGGAACCTCAAAGACATTCTCAACAATCCTCTCCTTTTTTCCACATTATATTTAACTGTACAGTGACTAATATTTTTTTCTCTTTTTCCTCTTTTTTGTAAATTGAAGTATAGTTAATTTACAATGTTGTGTTAGTTTCAAATGTACAGGAAAAAGATGCAGATATATATATATTTTTTTCCTTCTCAGATTCTTTTCCATCATATGTTATTACCAGATATTGAGTATAGTTCCCTGTACTATACAGTAGATCCTTGTTCTTTACTTATTTTATATATAGTAGTGTATATATGTTAATCCCAAACTTCTAATTTATGCCCCCACCCCGCTATCTCCTTTGGTAACCATCAGCTTGCTTTCTATGTCTATGAGTCTGTTTCTGCTTTTCAAATAAGTTCATTTGTATCATTTTTCAGATTCCACATATAAGTGATATCATATTATATTTGTCTTTCTCTAACTTGTTTCACTTACTATAATAATCTCTAGGCCCACCCATGTTGCTGCAAATGGCATTATTTCATCTTCTTTACAGCTGAGTAATATTACATTGTATATATGTACCACATCTTTATCCATTCATCTGTTGATGCACATTTGCGTTACTTCCATTTCCTGACTACTGTAAATAGCCATGAACATTGGGGTGCATGTCTCTTTTTGAATTACGGTTTTCTTTGGATATATGCCCAGGAGTACGATTGCTGGATCATATGGTAACTATATTTTTAGTTTTTTAAGGAACCTCCATACTGTTCTCCATAGTGCTTGCACCAATTTACATTCCCACCAACAGTGTAGGAGGGTTCCCTTTTCTCCACACCCTCTCCAGTATTTATTACTTGTAGACATTTTAATGATGGCCATTCTGACTGGTGTGAGGTGATACCTCATTGTAGTTTTGATTTGCATTTCTCTAATAATTAGCGGTATTGAGCATCTTTTCACATGCCTGTTGACCATCTGTATGTCTTCTTTGGAGAAATGTCAGTTTAGGTCTTCTGCCCTTTTTTTTCTTTTCTTTTTTTTAAATATTAAGCTGTAGGAGCTGTTTGTATATGTTGGAAATTAATCCCTTGTCAGTAGCATCGATTGCAAATATTTTCTCCCAGTCCGTAGGTTGTCTGTTCGTTTTGTTTATGGTTTCCTTTGCACTGACTAATATTAATGGCACCTCAGTGTACAACATCAGCTGAAGTCCACATCATCTCTCCTTTGGACTACTGCAGCACCTTCCCAACTTCTCATGGTTTTAACTTCTCCAATTATTCTTTGATACACTCATCAGACCTGCTTTTCTAAAGCACATATAGACAGTCTCGTGACTTGTTAGCTTAAAGACCTTTGTTGTCCATTCTCTGCTTATAGGTTTAAGTCCAAACTGCTTAGTGAGGTATATAAAGGTATTTCTCATTTAACCTCAGACTATGTTTCAAGCCAAATCCTCAACTATTTCTTTTCCAAGCAGCTATATAAGCTTCTTACTTCGGCAAACTATGTCTTTAAAATCTTCTTAATATATACCTTTTTGTTCTGTCCAGAATGTACTTGTCTACATTTTAGCTTGATAATTTTTATTCATCTTTCAAGATGATAGCTTATACCTGAAGTATTTTCCTACCTTCCCTAGAAAAATGAACTTTATCACTCTGATTTCCTGTTGTACTTTGAATGTACTTTTTATGAGTCACTCTGCATTATAGCCTTCTAGCAGGTAAGAAAATCTCTCACAGTTTTTGGTAAACAGGTGAATCTCAGTAAAATTAACTGAATAAAAAAAGTGAAAACAAATAATTTGGCTCGACCAATGATTTTACATTAATAATGTATTTCATAATTTTGGTCATAACTGAATAATAAAGAATAAATTAACTATATATAATTATACAATAATAATAGTATGAAATTTTGTCTCACACGTTTATGTCAATGATTTCTCCCTTTTGCATGAAAAAGGATGCTCTTTGTAGTCAGCAAAACAATGGGAGTAAAAATACATTGATAGTATCATAAATCCCAAGAATATTCTCTATTCTATTGCCATAGTCATGGCTAGTCAGAGAGAAAAACAGTCAAATGCAGGTTGGTATAGGCTGTGGACTGCCAAGAGAAAAGAAAAGCTATTTGTGTTGAGTTCAACATGAATTTCATTATCAGGAATGTGCTAAAAAAATACTGACACTGTTGTGGTCCTTCTGTAGGTGGTCTGTCTCACATGTGGGAGGCTCATGTTTGGTAGAAACATGCTGTAGTGTTGCTGATATATTACTCTATGATTTATACTTCCCTGTACTATCCATAAATACAGGTGGTTCCTGCTTTGTATTATGATCTGGAAGCTCAACTGAAAACCATCGCAAACAGCTAATTTTCTCCACAGTCACATAAACAGCTGTGTATATTCAGATTTGAAAGCTTATGTATGAGAGTCTCATTCAAGTTAGGACTTTGCAGTTATCACCTCGACCTCTAGATGGCGATGCAGCACCAGTTTGACATTCGCATTACTTCAATTCACATCCCTGGAGTTCCACTACACTGTTCTCTGGGACATCCAGAAACTATGGGAAGAGCATCCTATCCCAAAGTGAAAGAAGATCTGTTAGGTATTTTGAGGGGAGCAAAGTAGAGAGCTGTAGAGCAGCGTAGTGAATGGTGTACTTAACACTGTAGAGTGTTACTACTGACGTATACTAAGATAATCAATAAAATTGCTATATTTTATATTCTTGATATTTTCATAATTATAATCATGGGAAGTTCCAATCATTTTCAAAAGTAGAGTGAATGATGTAATGACCGCCCATACACTCATAGCTCAGCTTGAGAAATTATCAACACATGACCTATCTTTACTCCTACACACATGTAACATGTTTTGATGCCACATACATGAATTCATTAAAAACCTCAAGATCCCCCTCAACAAAATGACTTTGTGAAAATATTTCTACCTGATATCAACCTTTGAAGGAAACATTGGAGATGTAGTAATTACTAAGAGAGCAAGATGGGATCTTCTTGGACCCATTTCTTGACCTGGGTGGTGAATACATAGGTGGGTTTACTTTGCTGTAATTCCCCTAGTTACAGACTTCGTGTACTTTTATGCATATTTTACTTTTAAAAAAGGGAAAGAAAAAAAAAAAAGACAATCAGGAAAGGGACAGAAGCCTTATAAACCCTGGCCTCTAGACGGAAATGGGCATAGAGTATGGAGTTGCTTATCCTTATTGACAATGGGAAACTGCAAAGTTTAGAGAGAAATTAAGGAGAAAATTAAATTGTACCAAAGCCCTCCACAGAGATCTTTAACATTTACTTCATGAAAAGCTCTTAAAGGCTCAGAAAGTCATCTTGATCTTTCTTTAAGGGGGAGCAGTAGAAGAATGAGCATGGCTTCTCACTTGCCTACACTTTTATCTACTGTGGTCTCCCTTGAGACAGTCACTGCCATTGACGTGGTATGCAGCTTTATGGGAGAAGAACCACAAACACTCTACTGAAGTGAAATAATGATGGAAGTTTTACCTCTTGAAAACCCACCAGGATAATAAGTAATAAGCCAGAGGGCAAAATTAACGTGCAATCAATGAAAAAGTAGGAAGAGATAATGGAAATAATAAAAAGAAAAGAGAAAAATAAGAAGGTGGTGAGAACAGAGTACAGAAGAAGCTGTTTTCACTTACCTCAGAAGCCTTCCTTTACTACTCCACCAATTTCCCTCTCCTTGAAACTTCTAGAGTGTTCAAAGTGCTATTTTATGTAAGAGAGGTATAATGGGGTGCAGAGAATACCTGCTTATATTCAGGTAGGTCTTGATTGAAACCTTGAGGAAAATACTTAACCTCCTTGTTTTAGCTTATCTGTAAAATGAGGTTAAAATATTTTCTTTTCAGCGATATTTTGATTATTAGACACAAAATATGTAACATAACACCAGTGCACTGCTGGTAATCAATTAGTAACAACTATGATGATGATGATGATGATTAGATTTGTTAGTATTGCCTTTGTACCTAGGAATAAGCCAATGTTATAACAGGTGTTAATGAATATTTTTTCAGCTTGAGAGACAACTGTGGTTTGAGTGCAAGTAAAAATAGCCTTAGGGACTGCGTATGCTACCTTTGACCCATATTGATAAGTCTTTTCTAAAATATGTGTATGAAAAGTATGATTCTTTTATATATGGTGTTTCTATTATGTATGTGACAAATAATGACTCAGTTTACAGTTTACTAAGAATGAGGGAAGGTAAGTATAATACAAAAGGAAGTCATCTGGATCACAGGTAGCAGATGCTGCATATCTTCCACAAATATCTAATGGGAGACTTAGAGATGGCTTGTCTCCTCTGGAAATAATGATGAAATATATAGCTCAGTTTCCCCTCTATTTCTGTTTTAAATTAGCAACTGAAAGGAAGTAACACGATTGACAGCAAACATAATTTCTCACATTTCTCTAAATAAATTCAATCTAATAGATTTTGTTTAAACTGCTCAAGGTGCTTCAATGAAAGCAATATGGTTAAAGTTGTAGAGTTTTAATGCAAGATAGATATACTAGAAAGAGTAGAGAGTGTTGTAACTGAGTAGTATTAGAGAATATTTTTCCCTCTTAAAGTTAGATTGCAATCACTAGATATTAGTTTCACTTATGGGAAGGATCTGAAAAGACCATTATAGTCAAGTGTAAACTAATCCTTAAAAAGACATATGATCACATTAATATTATAGAACAGAGCTTAAGCATAATTTAGACCCATCTTGGAATGGTGGTGAAAGGACATATGACCCATCATGATACAGAAGTTTACTGATTCCAAGAAGGAACTTTCAGAAACATTGTTACCTAATTAAATTAGTGATTTTCTTGAGCATAAAAAAAAAAAAAAAAAAGTAGCCAGAGACTATGATTAAACAGAAAAACACAAGACAGGGTTATCTCACTCATTTTAGTGGCTTCAGTAGTATGTGTTGTGAAAAATGTGTTTTTATTATACTGGATAAAATTAAATAAAACAATTGAGGCCATAGCATCACATGTCTCAACTTAGGTATGCAACATGGTAAAAGATTGTGCTAAACTTGGATTCAAAAGATCCACAGACAGATGGACCTACAGAACATTATGCTTAGTGAAGTAAATCAGAGAAAAACATATACTGTACGATATCACTTACATGTGAAACCTTAAAAATAATACAAATGAATCTATACGCAAAACAGAAACAGACTCACAGATACAGAAAACTAACTTGTGGTTACCAAAGGGGAGAGGGAATGGGGGAGGGACAAATCAGGGTTTGGGATTAACAGATACAAAATACTATGTATAAAACAGATAAGACACAAGGATATACTATATAGCATAGAGGATTATAGCCATTATCTTGTAATAACTTGTAATGGAGTATAATCTGTAAAAATACTGAATTACTAGGCTGTATACCCAAAACTAATGTAATACTGTAAATCAATGATACTTCAATAAAAAACAAAACAAATGATTCACAGACTATTTCCTGTTTTGTCATTTATTAGGTATTTAAACTTGTGCAAACTATTTTGCCTCTTGGAAACCTTAATCACAAATAAGGTGTTTGGGCCTCAACAAATACTTTCTAAAATTCTTAGCAGTTTAATGTTTTAGGATTCCATTATCCTTTGTACTGTATTCAACTAGCACATTGCATCTATTTTTCTAGAAGATTAAACATGAAATGACAGGTATGCTTCAATTCTAGTAGCCAGGAATCTAGTGTCTTTGTCCTGGTGGTGTGGTGGCAACAACCGGTGGCTAAGTGCAGAGAGAGAAAGAGAACAAAGAAAGCAGGTGAGATCTGGGTGCATTTCTATGAACCGCTGCAATTGTAAGAAGCATCTAAAATCGCCCTTGAAAGCCAAGCATTTGCTCTATGTGTAAGAATGAGACTAGTGTAAATGACTCCCAATGACCTTTTAAAGAAACACACCTCATAGGAAAACCTCTCTTCTGAACAGCATCCCCTTTAAATTACTTCTTATAAGTAGTAACAACTGACTTCTCTTCACCTGCCCCCAGATTCTCCGCCTCTATAAACAGAATATCTCACAGGAATAAAGTGTTCTGGATCAGACACCAAAAATGAAAAATTAATCAATGTCCTCCAAAAGAATAGCAATAAATGAGCTACACAGTACTTCAGAATTTTTTTCAACTGAACAACAAAAAATAACCTCTCAAGTAAGATTTAAGAATGTGCATGTAGCATGTCATATCAAAAGGAAACATGGGATTAAGAAAAGAGCAATAACGATAGCTACTAGGGAGCTAGTGCTTTAACTATGGGCCCGACATTGTCCTAATACTTTACACATATTTTTTCATTAACTACTCATAGCCCCACCATGAGGGAGACACTAACATTATCCCTGTTTTCCACATGTTGAAACTGAGGCAAAGAAAGATCAAATGGATTGACTGAGGTCCCACAGCTCAGAATGGCAGATAGGACTTGAACAAGGGACTGCAACCATTACACCATGCTGCTTCTCAGCAGACTGCTGTCAAGTCACGTATTTCAGAAGATTCTTTATTTTCATTGTTCCTCATATGTTCTGTAGCCTCTGACTTCTTTCTTCTCATTAAAAAAAATTAATGAATCAATGAAAGGAAGAATCACAACCTATGTTCACTAGCAAGCCACATAACCGAGAGTAAATGTATTAATTTATTTTAAATGGAAGCTTCTAAGACCATGAAATATTTTACTTTCTTGGGGCAATGCTATTTTTAGTGTAAGTATTCACTGACACAGTACAATGCTTATTGTTTCATGTCAACCTAAAAATCAAATAGTTCTCTACTATACTTCTTCATGTTTGGCCTTGGAAAACATTTATGCAGAATTTTAAAATACGTTGAATTGGACTAATCAAATCAATAATTAAATGACTCAGTTTTGCATTGAGGTCTGCCTATAAAACTTCTGTAGACAGAATAGGGTTTACTTATCTTAACTGTACTGAGAAATTCTCAAAAATATACTAGTTTAAATAATAGTTGATATATTAAGAAGCCAGCACATTTTCTTAAATATTAAACATAAGTAAATGGATTCTAAGAGGCAAAATAATTTGCACGTTTGAATAGCTAGTAAATGGCAAAATAAGAAATTGTGTGTGTGTTTACAGCAAAAATCCATCTATTCAGCTTTTTTTTTTTCCATTTTGAAATGCATTAATGCATCTGCTTTATTAAAAATGTCTCCCCTACTCACTTATTTTTGGTTTCTTTAGTTGAATTGATTTCTTTTGTTGAACTTTGCTTATTTTTATTCTTTCTTGGTTGGTAGTGAAAAATGTTTAAGCTATGATTATTCTTGTGTTCAACCTTGATTGTATCCTAAAGGCTTTGATGTAGAATGGTATCACTAGTTTTCTTTGTTCTAGATAGCTTGTGAATGAACGAACGAATGAATGAATATATGTATATATGAGTAATGTATTATGACTAAATAATGGCTTAGGAAAGAGTTTTAAATTTTCCAAAAAAACCCTTAGTAGTTGATACTTAGTTTTGTTACCCACTTAATTAATTAATTTATTTTTATTGAAGTATTGTTGATTTACAATTTATGTTAGTTTCAGGTGTACAGTAAAGTGATTCATTTATACATCCATTTTTTTTCAGATTCTTTTCCCTTATAGGTTATTACGAAATATTGAGTATAGTTCCCCATACTATACAGTAAGTCCTTATTGTTTATCTATTTTGTATATAGTAGTATGTATCTGTTAATCCCAGACTCCTAATTTATCCCTCTCCCACCCTTTCCCCTTTGGTAACCATAAATGTGTTTCCTAAGTCTGTGTTACATCTTTTAAATTGTATCATTTTTCTGTCTTTTGGAAAGTTTATGGAGAATTTTTGTGCCCTAATGTATGACAATCTTTAAAAATGTAATGAAGGCATTTTTCTTTCCTGCTCATAGGCTAGATATCTATCAGCAATAGTAATATGTAACAACGTTATACTATTCAGGTCACTGTTCTCAGTCATTTTTATGTTTACATATTTTAAATAGATATTGATAAGAGTATATACGGTGTCACATGTCCTCATGTTTCTGTTTTTCCTTTTGTTTCCAGAAGTTTTGCTTAGATAATTTTAATGTAATTCAGCGTTTCAAATAGTTAATGACAGCTATCTGAATTTTAGTTCACACCACTTATTAGTAAAAGGGGATTGTCTTATTCCTTTTTGTACTTTTTACCTTGCATTCAACTTTATTTACCATTAACACTTTTCATCCCCATGCCATTCTCCTTTGCCTTTTGCATTGCTGCCTATCCTTTTATTCTAAACCTTTGCATGTCCCATTACATCCTCAGCACCTAGCACGGTGCTGGCTCATGGTGGGCACACAGCATGTTACAAAATGGAAGAGTGTAAGTTTCAGTCATTTCATGAGTTTTCAATAAACTAACGTTTCAATCAATGTTTAAATGCATAAAACCTCATTATAAAAATTGACTAGAATATGGACCCAAAGGTAGGACTAAATGTATACATAATGTTTATCTTCATAATTTAAAATTGATAAATTTTATAAAAATTCAATATAAAGTAGTAGGCATCTACTGAGTTAAAAAATGAGGTTGACATACTAAGATTGTGAGTAAAGTCAGTTAAAACACTCAACTTCACAGAGTCAAATATGAGATTGCATTTGATAAACTCATTTGAATTTAGTCTCTACCCAAACCTATTTATGTTTTCAAATAATTTCCCTTCTTTTCTGAACTTATACCACTCCGGGCATCTAATTTGCAGATTACAATGTATTTAAATACAATTAAACTTTTAGTATATGAACTTTATCAGCCTTGCCCATATATTTATCCATCATTAATTAGATCATCACTTTACTCTGTGAACCAGTATGTAAGTACATGAAATAAGTAACATAGACTGGACACTGGATCATTAGTTAAGACAATGCCTTTCAACCACTATGTGGAGACAAGGAAAGAAGAGAGGCTCGCTTCCTTTGTTTCTGGAAGTTAGGGCCTTCCCCCATATCCATAATGCATCTTGATGATCTTTACTTCAGTTTCTCTTTTCTTGCTCCTTCTTTTACCAATACGAGTTCCACTTACCCTTTTTCAAATACATCACTTTTTATAGCCTGGCCATATTTCTCAGTTTACTTAAAAATTAGAAGATTTGGCGATATGAAGCCCACATGTTTGCACATGTCAACAACCTGCTGGAACTAAGCAGCAGCTGCCCTCTGGGGCCAGAAGTATACTTTCATTTTGCCACATTTTATTCCTGATCCACTTCATTTACTTCCATTATCATGATGCTCTTTTAGGTTGTGACGGTCACATCCATCACAGAATATCCAGCCTGGTGTTTGGTCTGCTCATCTTCACAAACTTCTTTGTTTTTATCAACACTTATCTGCCTTTATTTAGTACAAATATTTTCAATGATTCTTTAGCTGTGAGGTATTTGAAAATGGTTATGTATAAATGAGAATTCTTAGGAAAACTCCTCTTGAAGGGCTTATGTTCTCTAAGTCAACACTTCCTTATAAAAGAGTTTTTCTGTCTGGTCACCAGAAGGACACTTAAATTAGTTGATGCTACAGGCTCTAAGTCACCAACAAGGTGATGCCATTGTGTTAGAATATAGAAGTTTGAATTTGTGGGCAAGTGTGATTAATCATTATGATTATTGTTGGTTTTAGTGATACTGCTTTACCTAGAGGTTCATTGCGCATATAAATATGTGACAGCTCCTGATAAATGCCATGACAGGCAAGTTAGTTACACAAAGCCTCCCCCAACCCCCATGCTCTTTCAAGGAGAGGCCAGTGCAACAGGAAAGCACTTTGGTTCATGCTCTTGATCCACCTGATGGAACCTGCCCAAAGAAAGACTGTCACTCCCTTGAGCAGATGAGCCAGACCCTGGATTTCTCAGCGCTCTACAAACTGCTAGATCAATACCTGGGTTAGAAAGACCAAAACTCTTAATCCTTCCAGGGCTCAGAACCTTCTTCCTTCTCCCTGTTCATCTGAAGATAGGTGGAAGGTGGTAAAAAAAAAAAAAAGGGCCATTTTGTTTTCCACACATCTGCTATTTCCACATTCCCTGTGTTCAGGCCCACTTATGAGAAAAAATTAACCTCTCCTTAGTTTAGAACTAGGACATCCGTCTTGTACAATCAGTTAATTTCATTTTTTTCTGGCATATACATATATGACTATTTGAAAACAATACTGAAGTAATTTGTGAGCTCTTACTAATCATAAACAGTTATAAAATTTTGAAATCTGAAAATTTACTCTATATCCCCAAGTTTGAAGGTGCTGTGAAATATTGATTTCAAGCAACATGGGCAGTTTATATTAAATAATTATTAAATTATAAGATAATTTATTATATTATATTAAACTGAAGAAATATTAAACAACCAGACAAATTATCTTTTGAATTATGAATTATTGAAGCTACAGATTTACAGCTCTGGGTTGCTTACATGAGAATAGTTTTTTTATGTAAATTGTCTGAATCAATAACGGACATTCAAAAACTTTGAAAAAAAAATAGACTACTAACTTTTTTCTGTTCAACAGGATAGATATTTCCAGATCAAAGCTAACTGGGGGACTTCCCTGGTGGCACAGTGGCTAAGAATCCACCTGCCAATGCAGGGGACATGGGTTCAAGCCCTGGTCTGGGAAGATTCCACATGCCGCCGAGCAACTAAGCCCATGGGCCACAGCTACTGAGCCTGCGCTCTAGAGCCCCCGAGCCATGACTACTGAAGCCCGCGTGCCACAACTACTGAAGCCCGCGTGCCTAGAGCCTGTGCTCCGCAATAAGAGAAGCCACTGCAATGAGAAGGCTGAACACCACAACGAAGAGTTGCCCCTGCTCACCGCAACTAGAGAAAGCCCGCACACAGCAACAAAGACCCAACGCAGCTAAAAATAAATAAATAAAATAAATAAATAAATTTAAATAAATAAATAAATAAAAATTCCGATTACATCATTAAAAAATAAAAAAGCTAACTGGGTCATTCAGTGAGCAAGTGAGTAAGTACCCATTCTAAGTAGAGCCGCGGACTTGCATTATCATGTTGCTGGACCAAAGGGAGGCTGTGTACTACAAATTATTTGAAGAAAGCTTTTGGGGGTAATTCTGTGCATACAGAATTAGATTTACTTAAAACTCTAACTCTGATCTTTTTATTTCTTTTTACTGTCTACATTTTTATGTTCATTGCTTCCACAGTTTCACAAGTTACTGTGCTCCTTCATGTCCTCTGAATTTTATAACCCTGAGACTACTTAATTGTCATTTCAACCTGTTTACAGCAAATGAGGAGAGGATACCTGAAATGTATTTTTAAATACTCTCTAATCAGACATGTGATGAATCCCAAAGCAAAACTATGATAGTGTGTTCTATACTTGTTAATAAGATTCCCTTGGAAGTAACAAACAGAATAGTTCAGTAATTTAAAAACTGGCACATTACTGCTTTAATAGGAACTGTGAATATTTTATCACCATAATCCCCAATGAATAATTCTGCTTTGTTACTTTCCCTTCAAGGAGAAGAGTACTTGAAGTTATGATATGCAATGATAGAATCTCTTGAAAACCTTTGAGATCCTTTACCAAGTGACTCTGAAAATCTTTGATATTCTCCTCAGAATTTTAAGGGATAGTGTTCAAAACGTGAAACAATTATTAGTCAAAATTCTCTAAATATTGAGATTAGCTTATTGTGCCCTATTTTGAATTTGCATTTTATCTTCTCATTTATTTCAAATCGGTTGCATATTAAGTAGCCTTCTTTTAAGTCTCTAGGATTTCTTCATTAACATTGTCCCCTGCCTTTTGTTATAATGTCATATACCCTTATTCGCACAACATTTCCATCAAAGACACTTTATTGAGTAACTACGATGGCAGAGAAAGTAATGCTCATCAAATATTGCATGTGCTTACCTACATTTCTTGGACTACGCTGCAGTTAGTTAGAGATTATAAGACTAGTTACGGCCAATGTATGATGAGCCAAAATTTTGTCATTTGCATCAGATATTCTTTCTTTCTTTCTTTCTTTCTTTATTTATTTTTATTTTTACATCTTTATTGGAGTATAATTGCTTCACAATGGTGTTAGTTTCTGCTTTATAACAAAGTGAATCAATTATACATATACATATGTTCCCATATCTCCTCCCTCTTGTGTATCAGATATTCTTAATTTCAGACACGCTACCTGTATGTTCTCTACTTTTCTCTGGCTTTATTGTGACATAATTGACATGCAACATAGTCTAAGTTTAAGGTGTGCAATGTGTTGATTTGATACACTTATACTTTGTGAAATCATTATCACAGTAGGGTTAGTTAACACTTCTATCACCACACATACTTACTATTTCTTTTTAGTGGTGAGAACATTTACCATCTACTGTCTTAGCAGTTTCAAGTATATAATACAGTATTGTCAGTGATAATCACCATGCTGCACATTAGACAACCAGAGATTATTTATCTTATAACTGAAAGTTTCCACCCTTTGACAAACATCTCCCCATTTCCCCCATGTATCAGTCCTTGGTAATCACCATTCTACTCTGTTTCTATGAGTTTGGTTTCTTTAGATTCCACATGTAAGTGATATCATACAGTATATGTCTTTATCTGTCTAACTTCACCTAGCATAATGCCCTCATGATCCACCCATGTTGATATAAATAGCAGAATTTACTTCTTTCTCGTGGCTAAATAATATTCCATTGTATG